>JASPKZ010000276.1:0-108669 GCA_030220185.1 Diploptera punctata
TTTGAAACTTTATAAAAATGAGTAGGTCCCCGAAATAGAGTTACGTTTTATGTTTTTATCAATGGCGTAGCCCTTGTTGAGCCATAGCATCTCCTTTGTTAGGAATTACTACACCAAGTTAATTTTTAGTTACCTGACTTGCCCATTGATGTCATGAATGGCATAGGTTAACACACCGACTCAATGAGACATCTAATAGGCAACTAAGGTATTACCAGGACGTTGAGGTCGGTAAATTTTGCTTAGGAGACTCTTTTTCAGGCTTAAGGATCTTTTACGATTTTAAGGATCTGAAAATCTTCAGACTCGGGACCCACGGTTTAAAGTCCCTCCCGAAGGACTTGTTCCTCGGATTTTTCCGTCCTAAAAATTTCCATTGGGTTTGAAACCGCGACCCTCGGGGCCAGAGGCAAGGAGCATAACCACTGGTACACCGCGGCCGATAGAGTTATGTTTAAATTTTAAAAAAATTGATCGCACCTTGTCATACTAACAACATACACGCTGTAGTGTAGATTGTTACGTTAATACGCTACAAGCCGGCTGACATTATCTTCATAACAGGCCCACCAAGCCACCAAGGCCTCTTTACTTTCCTATAAGAGGTGTGAAAAGACGCCCCGCTCCCCTTATTCATCCCTACGTCAATCCTACAAGGTAAGCAATTGCTATTCACTTATCAGTTCCGTTGTTCCATTGGGAGTGCATCTGTAAGAGAGCGATACCTTATGAGCACTTATTAATAGCCCTGACCTATAACGTTCCACATACATTTTAAACGAATATGTAATACATGTATCAATTTCCTTCATTTTTATTTTCTTCGATTGGATGTTCTTTGTCATACAGTTTGATTCAATAATTAATAACACATAACAACCAGTTTTTTTTCCCCTAAGCCTTGGTTATTTTTACTATTTCTTCGACGTATCTTAATTTAAAGCAGAGATCATCTTAATAAGATAGCATTTGGCATTTAAAGGTCGAATACCTAATTGTTTAAGCTTCTACACCTAACAATATTCTTAATTCAACATCCATGTTATCTCCAATTAATCAATTTATTAAAAGTCGTTTCTCATTTTAGCCTCTTTTTTATTTTCGATAAACTTTCAATATACATTTTTATTACAATCCCATCCTTCTATTGCATTAGTACTTCTCTGAGTTCCATTGAGTACATGTTATTAATTGTCATGTCATGTTGAGGAAAACGAGGCGGCATTTGTCTTCTTTTGACTGTGGTAAGTATCCCACTAGTTAGTTAATTATTTAATCACTTATTCAGACTGGGTAGGCAGACTGCCTGACGTGAGCATCGCGACCTGAAAGATGTATTGCTCTATCCCAGTATATTTAGGAACAAGATCACAAGACTCTTCTTTACTTTTGATACCACAGCACAGGACATGTCTATACTCTGAATCTTACACAATATCTATGACTGGAACATGGAACTCACTTCGCAGTCATGTCAGGGACTGTCAATCGCTATCATTATTTAAATCCAAATTAACTGATATCTTAAGTTCGACACAATGAAAACATTAACTTCATAACAACTATATAGAGCATTCCATTAATAATCATCTAGGAAGCTACTTACTTTGTTTTATATCATTTTAATTTTATTATATTCTATGTTTTTGTTAATATTAGCTAGTATTAGATCACATCATCATTGTATTTTGTTTAGTCTGTATTTTAATAATATATTAAAATTGTAATATGAATGTAATTTTTGTATAATTCTACTATTCGCTGGTTGAGTGGAAGAGAACGCCTTATGGCCTTAACTCTGTCAGCTAAAAGTATTATTATTATTATTATTATTATTATTATTATTATTATTATTATTATTATTATTATTACACGTAGAAATTCAGTATATAATGGAAATGGACAGCTAATGACAAATGAGGGAAATTTTGAGGAAGTGGCTGAATTCAAATACCTAGGAACAATAATCACAAATAGGAATGAGATGCACAAAGAAATTAAACATAGGCTCAATTCTGGAAATGCTTGCTATTATGCACTGCAGAGACTTTTGATGTCCCAACTCCTTTCAAAAAACGTTAAGCTGAAAATATATAAAACTATTATTTTACCAGTTATGTTATATGGGTGCGAAACATGGACTCTTACTTTAAGGGAGGAAAGGAGATTACGAGTATTTGAGAATAAAGTTCTTAAGAAAATTTTTGGACCAAAGAGAGATGAACAGACAGGTGAATGGAGAAGACTACATAACAGTGAACTACATGGTCTTTATAGGAAGCCAGATATAATAAGAACAGTTAAGTCTCGTAGACTGCGATGGGCAGGACATGTTGCTCGTATGGGGAATGAAAGACTTGCATGGAAGCTTCTTGTAGGAAAGCCAGAGGGAAAACGCCCAGTTGGTAGACCAAGAATGAGATGGGAGAACAACATTAACTATGATTTGAGGGAAGTAGATTATACAGGAATGATTGGAAAGCATTAGCTCAGGATAGGGATGTATGGAGAGCTTATGTCCGCGCGGCCATGAACCTACGGGTTCGATAGTGCCAGTGAGTTAGTAAGTAAGTATTATTATTATTATTATTATTATTATTATTATTATTATTATTATTATTATTATTATAGATGAATGGAATAATAGTATACTATACGCTGTCGTGTAAATTTTAGGTTTTTTTTCCGGGCCCGGTACACCAGATTCTTCTCTCATTACTCATATTGCCATTTTTGGGTTAGGACCGTGGCTGCGAGGGGGGATACAACCCTCTCCTGCCCATTTTATTGCTCGGGCTCGGAGTCATGTGTCAGCAGCCCTGTGGGCTCTGCACTAGATCACCACAGTCACATGGGTATCAAACAAACCAGTTTTCCTAACATGAGATTATGTGAAGGGTGATATGAAATTAATGAATGAGAAATGAAATGACATGAAACGGAGGAAAGGGTGAAGAGAGTGTTGGTGGCATAACATTCGGGAAACAGGAGAACTCTGAGAAAAACCAGAAATTCCCGGTATTGTCCATCACCAATACCCCTCTGGAAGCACCAGGATTCCAACTTAGGATCCCAGTCGAGGCAGCACGCTAGCTATCCACGCATGTACCGAGAGGACAAGTAAAACTCTCACTTCTAATTGTCGGAATTTTGCTGGTTTTTGGAGTATATCTTCCTAGTTCCATTTCAATAAGATATATTGAGTTTCGCTGAGAAACATCAAAATTTGGACCACTAGAGTGATTTTTAAATTTTCGTTTCAGGTGAACTCTTACACCTAATGGGCCGATTTTGCTGGTTAACGAACTCGACTTACTTTTTTTAAATGCTTACCAAGTTTGGTTCTCATAAAAAATGCTCCCGCTAGAGTATTAACAGAAACACACACATACACACACACACACACACACATATATATATATATATATATATAGGTAATTTTGAGTGTCTATTAAATAAGATCGTAAAGATGTGTAGTTTTTTCAAAGATATTTTCATGAGAACAATCTCAATAGCTTCATTTCTTCGGAATTCGATAATAGTGAATCATTGTTTGCAAATATTAAGATCATATTTTTGTCTTCAACTTCCAAATCATATTATGGTTGTGCTTGGTAAGTATTGTCTTACAATAAGATATAGCATTTTACATATATTACAGGACTGTTCGGAACTGTCTATATATCATGCGCGTTACTGCAAGTTCCTCGAGAAGAAGTGCTTATTCTATAGCTTCGTTTTGAACATTTTGAATTTCTTTACAAATTATGTGATGATTAATTTGGGAGATTCTTTGCTTTTTCGTTTTATCTATGCAACAAACTAACTTATATTTAGGGGAAAGTTTCGTGTTTCTTTTCTGCCTGACTTTGTAAACAGTTATTTATGCATAATTGTAGGCTTTCACGGCCGGCGTCTTGATCCATATTTGGTTCGTCTTCCGGGCTTATAGGCCGTGGTCTGGTTGTCTTCTTACTCGACGTTTCGTCTACTGCTGCGGTAGACATCATCAGGAGATACTGCGTGCTTTCTGTGAACTCCTCAACAGTCGGCTGCAGACTGGTTGGTCGTTGGAAACTGTCTCTCTGTTTATAGCTAAACCCCGGGTGGAGGGGAGGTTTTCTGCGCGCACAGAGTTGTGCGCTGTATTGCCGTGTGCCGAAGTCATAGGCTTCGTTGTCCTGTTAAGCAGTGCTGGGATCCAAATTTTGTTTATCTTCAAGGTTTCTTCTTTTTTGTTGAAGGAATTTTTATGTTTGTATATTTCTATGGCTTCTCTGTATAGTCTGGTGTAGTAATGTGATGTTTGTGATAATACCTGGGTATCTTCAAATCTTATAATATGTTGTTGGTTGTTCATACAGTGTTCCGCTACGGCCGATTTTTCATTTTGTTTTAACCTGCAGTGTCTCATGTGTTCTTGTAATCGTGTGTTGATCATTCTCTTTGTTGTACCGATGTACACCCTCCACAACTGCACGGGATACGATATATACCGGCATGACTCAAAGGATCTCTAGTGTCTTTGGCTGGGCGCAGTATATTGCTGATTTTTTGTGTTGGTTTGTAGGTTGTTGCTATGTTGTATTTCTTTAATAATCGTCCAATTTTCTCTGTTGTTGTTTTGGATATAAGGTAGGTAAACCTTACCATTTATCTCTTCCTTGTTTTCGTTTTCGGGCCTATATTTCTTGGATTTATGGCTCGACGAAAATCTGTTTTGCTGTATCCATTGGTAAGAAAGCTGCATGGAGATGATTGATTTCTTCTTGCAGATACTGTGGTTCCGAAATCCTTTTGGCTCGTTCAACCAGGGTTTTATTATCCCGCGTTTTTGTCTAGGATGGTGGTTAGACTGTTTGTGTAGGTATCTGTCTATGTGAGTATTTTTCCTGTAAACCTTGTGTCCAAGTGTCATTTCTTGGTTTCGGATTACCAAAACATCCAAAAACGGTAGACTGTTGTCATGTTCCTTTTCCAGGGTGAATTGGATGCTGGGACAAATCCCATTTATGTGCTTCTTGAAGTTATCTAGTTCCTCCTCACCGTGTTCCCAAATGACGAAGGTGTCATCCACATATCTTAGCCAAACTGTGGGTCTTAAGGTAGCATTCTCCAAAGCCTGTTTTTTCAAATTTTTCCATGTAGAAATTTACTATTACGGGACTTAATGGACTTCCCATGGCCACGCCGTCTATTTGTTCGTAGAATATACCTCTCCATTGAAAATAAGATTCTGTGAGACATATGTTGTAGAGCGCTGTTATGTCTGGAGGAAAGAGTTCTTGTAAGTATGTCATAGTTCTCCGATAGGTACCTTAGTGAATAATTCAACCACATCGAAGCTTAGTATTATGTCATTCGGCTTGAGTTTCATAGTGTCTATTTTTTCAATGAAGTGTGTGGAGTCTCCTACAAAAGTATCAGTTTTACCAATATATGGTTTCAGCAGTGAGGCGAGATACTTGGCAAGTTCATATGTAGGTGAACCAATGGCCGAAACAATAGGTCTGAGTGGTGGTTCCTTCCTTGTGTATCTTAGGTAATCCATACAATCTAGGTGGCAATGCTTCTGATTTGCACAATCTATGTTTAATGTCTTCATCCAGTGAGGAAATCTTGATGAGTTTATTAGATTTACGTAGAACCCTTGCTGTGGGATCATTTTAAGAATCTTGTATGTCCCTGGATCTAAAAGCTGCTGTATTTTCTGGTTGTATTGCTCGGTTTCCATGATGACGGTAGCATTTCCTTTATCTGCAGGAGAATGATGATATCTTTGTCTGAGTTTAAAGTTTGTAAAGATTCTTTTTCTTTTCTTGATAAATTGCTCGTAGGTGGTTTGCTTTTACGGAGAATGCGGGACACTTCGCCCCTTATTTCCTCACTCTGATGAAGAGGCAGCTGTCTTATTCCGGCTTCTACATTGGCTATGATGTCTTCAATAGGTACTGTTTTAGGTGTTACAGCAAAATTTCTTCCTTTGGCAAGAACCGAAATTTCTTCTTCATTGAGTTGCCGGTCAGTCAATTTACTACTGCTCTTGAGTTGGTTGGTTTATTTTTGTTTACTGAATGATATTTGGCGTGTTTTAGTTTTTGTCGTTCAGTGTTCTTTTCTATGGTTCGGTAAAAGCTGTGATATGTGATGTTGTCCACCTTCTCCCAGTCTCTCTTGGAGAGAATATTGCTGAGCTTTAGATGTAAACGAAGTAGTTCAAGGTCATTCAACCCTAATGTTCTTCTAGTATCATGAATACGTTCTCTAAGTAGAGCCCGTTCCATTCGTCCATATATCCTCTTAGCCTTTGTTGTTTTGAAGATATGTTTGCATTGTAAAAATTTAGGGATAGTTTCCGTGTCTCTGCACCGTAGAAGGAAGCTTAAATTGCACAGAAAGCGTCCTTTTTTCTTTCTTAATTCTTCAAATTTCCGAATAGAAAGAAACACATCCTTCCCGCAGAGGTTGCTTATATATAATTGTAGGCTTTCACGGCCGGCGTCTTGATCCATATTTCGTTCGTCTTCCGGGCTTATAGGCCGCGGTCTGGTTGTCTTCTTACTCGACGTTTCGTCTACTGCTGCGGTAGACATCATCAGGAGATACTGCGTGCTTTCTGTGAACTCCTCAACAGTCGGCTGCAGACTGGTTGGTCGTTGGAAACTGTCTCTCTGTTTATAGCTAAATCCCGGGTGGAGGGGAGGTTTTCTGCGCGCACCGAGTTGTGCGCTGTATTGCCGTGTGCCGAAGTCATAGGCTTCGTTGTCGTGTTAAGCAGTGCTGGGATCCAAATTTTGTTTATCTTCAAGGTTTCTTCTTTTTTGTTGAAGGAATTTTTATGTTTGTATATTTCTATGGCTTCTCTGTATAGTCTGGTGTAGTAATGTGATGTTTGTGATAATACCTGGGTATCTTCAAATCTTATAATATGTTGTTGGTTGTTCATACAGTGTTCCGCTACGGCCGATTTTTCATTTTGTTTTAACCTGCAGTGTCTCATGTGTTCTTGTAATCGTGTGTTTGATCATTCTCTTTGTTGTACCGATGTACACCTCTCCACAACTGCACGGGATACGATATATACCGGCATGACTCAAAGGATCTCTAGTGTCTTTGGCTGGGCGCAGTATATTGCTGATTTTTTGTGTTGGTTTGTAGGTTGTTGCTATGTTGTATTTCTTTAATAATCGTCCAATTTTCTCTGTTGTTGTTTTGATATAAGGTAGGTAAACCTTACCATTTATCTCTTCCTTGTTTTCGTTTCTGACAAAGATATCATCATTCTCCCTGCAGATAAGGAAATGCTACCGTCATCATGGAAACCGAGCAATACAACCAGAAAATACAGCAGCTTTTAGATCCAGGGACATACAAGATTCTTAAAAATGATCCCACAGCAAGGGTTCTACGTAAATCTAATAAACTCATCAAGATTTCCTCACTGGATGAAGACATTAAACATAGATTGTGCAAATCAGAAGCATTGCCACCTAGATTGTATGGATTACCTAAGATACACAAGGAAGGAACACCACTCAGACCTATTGTTTCGGCCATTGGTTCACCTACATATGAACTTGCCAAGTATCTCGCCTCACTGCTGAAACCATATATTGGTAAAACCGATACTTTTGTAGGAGACTCCACACACTTCATTGAAAAAATAGACACTATGAAACTCAAGCCGAATGACATAATACTAAGCTTCGATGTGGTTGCATTATTCACTAAGGTACCTATCGGAGAAACTATGACATACTTACAAGAACTCTTTCCTCCAGACATAACAGCGCTCTACAACATATGTCTCACAGAATCTTATTTTCAATGGAGAGGTATATTCTACGAACAAATAGACGGCGTGGCCATGGGAAGTCCATTAAGTCCCGTAATAGCAAATTTCTACATGGAAAAATTTGAAAAACAGGCTTTGGAGAATGCTACCTTAAGACCTACAGTTTGGCTTAGATATGTGGATGACACCTTCGTCATTTGGGAACACGGTGAGGAGGAACTAGATAACTTCAAGAAGCACATAAATGGGATTTGTCCCAGCATCCAATTCACCCTGGAAAAGGAACATGACAACAGTCTACCGTTTTTGGATGTTTTGGTAATCCGAAACCAAGACATGACACTTGGACACAAGGTTTACAGGAAAATACTCACACAGACAGATACCTACACAAACAGTCTAACCACCATCCTAGACAAAAACGCGGGATAATAAAAACCCTGGTTGAACGAGCCAAAAGGATTTCGGAACCACAGTATCTGCAAGAAGAAATCATCATCTCCATGCAGCTTTTCTTACCAATGGATACAGCAAAACAGATTTTCGTCGAGCCATAAATCCAAAGAAATATAGGCCCCGAAAACGAAAACGAGGAAGAGATAAATGGTAAGGTTTACCTACCTTATATCAAAACAACAACAGAGAAAATTGGACGATTATTAAGAAATACAACATAGCAACAACCTACAAACCAACAAAAAAATCAGCAATATACTGCGCCCAGCCAAAGACACTAGAGATCCTTTGAGTCATGCCGGTATATATCGTATCCCGTTGCAGTTGTGGAGAGGTGTACATCGGTACACACAAAGAGAATGATCAACACACAATTACAAGAACACATGAGACACTGCAGGTTAAAACAATGAAAAATCGGCCGTAGCGGAACACTGTATGAACAACCAACAACATATTATAAGATTAGAAGATACCCAGGTATTATCACAAACATCACATTACTACACCAGACTATACAGAGAAGCCATAGAAATATACAAACCATAAAAATTCCTTCAACAAAAAAGAAGAAACCTTGAAGATAAACAAAATTTGGATCCCAGCACTGCTTAACACGACAACGAAGCCTATGACTTCGGCACACGGCAATACAGCGCATAACTCGGTGCGCGCAGAAAACCTCCCCTCCACCGGGGGTTTAGCTATAAACAGAGAGACAGTTTCAACGACCAACCAGTCTGCAGCCGACTGTTGAGGAGTTCACCAGAAAGCACGCAGTATCTCCTGATGATGTCTACCGCAGCAGTAGACGAAACGTCGAGTAAGAAGACAACCAGACCACGGCCTATAAGCCCGGAAGACGAACCAAATATGGATCAGTTATTTATGCCTTAACATTTGCTTTTATAACATACTTGACATTCGAAATATCTCTTTTCACTCATAATCATTAACTCCTAGTTCCATTCTTGCTTTTGCAATAATAATGATAGAGTCTGTCTTCATGAAGAGGAATATCTTCACCTCCCATCCAAGAAACATTTCATTCAAATGTGAAATCAATTTTATTATACGGCTGTGAAACTAGAAGACCACAAAACAAATTGGAAATAAATTGCAAATGTTCGTAAATCGTTTCCTGAGAAATATCTTGGGTATATGGTGGTCAGAGATTATAACAAATAAATAACTTTAGAGAAGAACAAATCAAAATTAATTTTGTAAAGAAATAAAGTTTAGAAAATTGAAATGGGTTGGACATGTGTTAAGGAGAGAGAATGATAATATCAAAAGATGGCATTTGATTGGAACCCCCAAGGATTGAGAAGGCGAAGAGGAAGACCTAGGGCAACATGGAGTAATACCATCAGTGATGAAGTTGAACAGGCAGGTGTGAGTTGGATTTAAATTAAGGCATTGGCAAACAACAGAATGCGTTGGCGAGCATTTATCAAGACCCTATACTTCCCAGTGGAGTGGGAGTGGCCAAGACTATTACTACTACATCCAAGAAATAATATACGCATAATGTTAAGTTCTAATAATTATAGAGCAGTCGGTATTAGACAGAACGCGATAAAAATATGTTCCTATAACCATGGTTCCTGAACTTCTGAGTTATGGTCTCATTCGTAAGCGGCATATAATACTCCAAGCATCTGAAACGAGTCTTTTATGGGCGATAGATTATTCGGAAAGGGTCAATACCTTGACTTGCGCGTTCTTTTCATCTTAACCATTTAAAATGTTGGCTTTAGAGACATTAAAAGCCATATGTGCAGTCCCCATAAATCATGTGTGTTCTCTGCTTGTAAAGCAATCCGGCAAGTACTAGAGGTATTTCAAAGAATACGCGATTCTGTTACACATATTTATTTATTTTACCTTATGGAGTTAAGACCATAAGGTCTTCTCTTCTACTTCACCAGGATTAAATTATACATACAATGAGAATTATGATTAATGCTACATAATAGATATAGACTACGTACACAATATAATATAAAATAATAACCTATAATTAGATTAAGTGAATGGCTTAGTTAAGAAAGTTTAAAATATAAAGGAAAAATAAAAGTATACATGGAACACGGTTATACATCTTATTGTCTAAGGAAATATGAAGTTAGATTCTTTTTAAATTGCTTTTTGAGTTGGGCAGTCCTTGATATACGCGGGGAAGAAATTCCAGAGTCGGGTGGCTGAAACAAGGAAGGACATAGAGTGGAAGATTACATTGCAATGGATGAGAGTAATATCGAGCACATGTTGTGAAGAGTAGATCAGACAGTGGACATAATTAGTAGTGGTGTCAAACCATAAATCGTAACTCAGAAAATATTCAATATAAGACAGGGATTTATAGCAACTTTTTTACTTGTTTTGTTTAATCACCTCATCATAATATTATGTATACTATGGATATGTGCTGACATGTGAATAATATGAAAACCTAATTTCATTTTTGTGTTTATTTTTGTGGAAATTAACCTTTAGTGATTTATTTTTAATATATGTGAAGGTAGTGCAAATATGTAGGTCTAAGATGCTATATGAATATAATACATTTTTGGACAATTAAATCACTGAGACATAATTTTTAAGGTCATAAGTTTTATCTGGTTTGTTTGTTTAGGAACCAAAAGTCTGCGGACGTTAAGAGTCAGTGATTAAAAGTACTTGTGGATTTGTTTTTATTTGGAATTTTACTAAAAATGTACTTTCATTTCGTGGACCTATCATCGTGGATATGTAATTTTTTTCAATTTCAGGTCTACTAGAGAGAACGAACAATTTCACATCTCTAGATTTTGCATAAAAATCCTGGATATAATTTTAGACCCTTCATGGTGAACATGTTAGGAAGGTATTTGGTGTTGATTTCGATTCATGAGGCGAATGGAGATGTTAAGATCAGCTGTTCGCTTTATGTTTTTCAATAGGACTAGGCGGTATGCCATTATTTTGGTTTTACCTTCTTCCGTTTCATCATTATCATCATCTCTAGCATATCGCACATAACTCACACTATGCAACATACTTAAAATACACTTCTTTCTAAAACTAACTGCAGTAGCGAAACTACAGGATAATGGCCGCGCGGATATAAACTCTCCATGCATCCCTATCCAGAGCTAATGTTTTCCAATCATCCCCTGTATAATCTACGTCCCTCAAATAATAATTTAATGTTATTCTCCCACCTCATTCTTGTCCTGCCTACTACGCGCTTTCCCTCTGGTTTTCTTACAAGGAGCTTCCATGCCATCTTTCATTCGTGCCACGTGATCTGCCCACCGCAGTGTACGAGACTTTTATTCTTATTATATCCGGCTTCCTATAAAAATTGTGTAGCTCACTGTATCTATTCCCTACTACTATATAATGTCCTAACAGTCCGTGTTCTTAGGAATATGTTTCGTCCTTCGGTATAGATTCCCTGAAGTATTCCTCGTTCGGAGAACCTCTGGAAAATTTTATCGCAGTGGAACCCATGTCCGAGTTTCTTAGCGGTTGTATTTTTATGGTAAAATATCGTCACTCTTCGGCCAAGGTACTTCTTTTTTGTCTGGATTAGCGCCTTCTATCTGGCCGATATGGGTAACCCTATCGGCAGCAATGCCACCGCCGCGGCATATCTCTCGGGGTTATTTTATCACGCAAGCCACTCCACCACAACAAAGTAAAGATAACATGGAAGGTCACTTCTCTCTATACACAAAACAAACATATCTATGCAACTTAAATCTGTCGAAGTGATAAGTAAGTTGAATATACTGTTGGTCACATAAATATCATCTATTCACAGAATACGGAACCCGAAACACTAATATTGCAGTGAGTGCCAATAAAAAAAAACTATTTTTAACAAAAATGTGATAAGCATTTTTCCATTAAAAGTGGAACAATCGTATCTCCTGTTGAATGTGCGAAAATAGACAAGTATCTAAAAAGCTCTGAACTATACGTACTTTCTGCTCCTCTCGCTTCGGAAAAAAGTTTATAATCTAATAGGCCATTAGGTTGTGAAGGCACGAACTTCTCCCGGTCCACTTTGAGTGCCCTTCCATATTAATGACGTACTTCCTCCTTTAACGGCTCTCAGATTTTTTATACGAGAATGAAGAGTGACTTACAAAATTAATTGGATCAAAGTTTCAAAGAGAAAGAAAAAATGAAGTCTGAAAGTAAGGGGTGCTGAGATAAATCTATAATGTGCGACAGTCTAATTGCCAACCTTACACTACCAAATTTCTCTCACAGACTATTTTAACGTGTTAACATGAATGTATTCGTTGACAAACTTAAGTCTTAAGAAAACAAGATTGTCTACTGATACCCTCAGTTAATTATGCAAACAAACATTTCAAAATTGCGCATTGCAGTAAGATATGTTCCCACAATATTCATTTCATATGACTATTTAACTCATGCCCCAAATGGGAGTCAATGATAAATCACGTTTCAATGAATCTTGTTTTACAACCAATCACACTCGTGTTTCACCTTTTTATGATTTTTACATGTTCTTCTTAGAGACTTTAATTTTTCAAATATCTGTTTATTATCAAATGTATTGATATAGAGCACCCCACGCTTTTGATGGTAAAATTATTTTCTTTTTGTTGATAACTCTAGTTTTATTCTAGATTTGTTGGAGATGATTTTTTTGTTGACCACTTTAATTTTATTCCAAGCGTGTTGGAAATTAAAATTATTTTTAGTTTTTTTAGTTCAGTTTTCTAATAAAGCGTGTTGTTTTAGTTTTTTTAAACTATTATTTATTAGGGGACGAAAATGAGTGGAGATGGAAGTCATGATGGTGAAATTAATGAGAAGGTAAATAATAGCAAATCTGAAGTATTAATACTAAATAGTGTTTTATGGGATCAGACTATAAGTTCTAAAACAAAACAAACATTTTAATACAATAATGAGTAGGCCTACTTAAATGTCCTCCTGAGCTCTTTGATCTTATTTTTAGAGTTAAAATGAGAGTGAAAATCTAGCCGCAGCTCGTAACCAGTAGTAGATCGCGATGCAAGGTCTGGACTTTGAGTGTTGAGATGCGAGCTTTTTTTTTTATTTTGTTTTATTTTTTTTAGAAATTCGATATTACTGTTGAATGCCAGAGGAAGACCGTCGACGAGACAGGACGCGCCCTACACAGCTATAGAGATTAAGTGATTTTGGTTTGTATTAGTGCATATCTAGTATTTCGAAATTTGAACAATATTGTGGCAGTGCTTTGTGTAATTTATACCTTCAATATGCAGATACTTTCTCTAAATGGGTGTGTTGGAATTCTAATGTTGTGTAAGGGTGGCCACTTTCTGTCGGTCGTGTTTGCGTCATTGTAGGATGAATTATTTTTGAGAATTTGTTGTAATTTATTTAATTTCTTGGAGCTTATTATGTCTATGACTAGGGAGATTTATTAATGATAAGAGATTTGTAAATCGGGCTGCAGTCGTGTTTGGAGGTGCGTTCAGTGAAAGGTTTCTCATCGTAGGTCAAGGTTTTTTTTTCTGAGGGAAATGATATGGTCAGTCAGATGATCTGTTTTAGATAAATGATCGAGCGTCGGTTTGGGAATGACTTCCTGAGATTCATACATGCCCTGATTGAGTTTCTATATGTTCTGTTTAGTATTTTGGTGTTGGTTCTGTTACGTTTAAGTAATATGTGTGCTGCATAAGTCAGCGATGATCTTTTACTGTGTTGAGTGGGTGTATTCATTTGTGAACTGTGTATTTTTCCTCGAGAAATTGTGCAGTGTTTTGGCAAAAGGCCGTTTTCGTGTTATGATGTTTTTAATATGTTCAGTGAGGATAAGTCCGTCTGAAATTATTATTCCAATTTATTGAATTTGTTTTTTGTTTGGGATTGATAGGTTATCAATTTTCACAGGATATCGCAGGAACATTCTTCTTTACGTTTATTGCGTTTAATCAGTATGGCTCGAGTCTTGTCCGTGTTTATTGTGATTCGCAATTGTCTAGTCCATTGTATGTGAGCTTTAAGTGTTTGGTTTATTTTATTACTGGCCATATCCATTCGCGGGGCCGTCACCCAGAAATAGGTGTCGTCCGCGAATTGGGCAAGGCCAATGTTAGGGTCAGTCGGTTGGGGAATGTCATGTCATGAACGTGAAGATTATATAGCGTGGGACTTCTTGCGGATCCTTGTGGTGCACCGGCGTCCGTATCAATTTGCGAAGATAGATGATAATTAATTTTAATTCTAGTTTTTCTATTTGTCAATAAGTTTGCTATCCACCTTAGAAAATTGATCGGGAAATTGAGTCTCGTGAGTTAAGTGTAAGCCCATCATGCCACATCGTGTCAAAAGCTTTTTGGATGTCCATAGGGACTATAATTGAAGCGAAACGTTTATTGTAACAGTCATGTTCGATGGGTGTTAATACTCTTAGAAGTTAATATGTGATTTGGTTTCCCGGACGGAATCCTGCTTGACTTTCGGGGAGTGAGTTTAGCATTAGAGGATTGAATTTTGCAACTATTATTCGTTCGAGTAAATTTGAAATAGTGTTTGTCAAGCTAAATGAAACTATATGAATTCGCATCTCCTGGGTCTTCATTGGCTTTCGGGAACATTGATATGTGAGCTGCTTTCCATCTTTGGTGGAGATAACCTAAAGTGAAGCTAGCTGAAAATAATTTAGTAACATAAAGGAGGGTTTTTTTCTGACTATTTAACTCATGCCCCAAATGGCAGTCAATGACCAATCACATTTCAATGAATTTTGATTTACAACCAATCACAGTCTTTTTTCACCTCGATTTTATCACTTCATTGTATCGCTTTCATTTTATCAAATGGCTCCCAGATTGTATATGTAGTTCACGAATGTAACCAGATTCTGCTTGCGAGATATAATAGAAAAACATTCGTAGCAATTGATTATACCACAAAAAACACTGTTTGCACTTTCTTAAACGTATTATTTCCCAGGAATTAACGTTGCAGAAAAATATAATTGACATATTTGCATAATAGGACATCAGAAATTAATTAATAATCTGTAATGATGTTTCATTTTTTCTCCACTGGGGTGCATTCTTACAATATTGCGATTCTATTTGGCAATTAATATGATCTGGTTGCAGTGATGAACAAATGAAACATAACGTTTCTCATTTGTTTCAAACATCGCCGTTTACATTATATATATAAATATTTTAAAATAACTATATTTAAATAATGATTTGTGAGTAAACAGCTTAATTTTATTCGTTAAATAGTCCTAACAAATGCCACTCTTGATTTGCAAATTCTCTAGATAAATTGAAAATCACTCGTGGCAGTACTTATGGTAATTTTTTTCCAGATGACATTAGAAATGCTATCTGGTCCAGGAGCTGTTGTTTTAATATCTTGAAAGCTAGCTTTGTTTCATCTACTGTAAAGAAATCCGTAATTTGGAGGGAGTTCCTGTAGAGTTTTATACAGGAAAGGGTGATTCGCAATAATTTTTTCAGTTTCTTAGAGTAAATCGTTGTCAAAATCTGGATTCCTGGGGACTCGATAAATTTCTTGGAGCAAGTTTCGAAATGTTTCTATTTATCTATATCATTAAGAATGATATTATTACCAACCTTAACGAGGTGGTTAGTGTTAACTTTGTTGCCGCGGAATTTGGAGATGCTTTGCCAGAATTTCTTAGGGTGTTTTTCCAGAGATTTTGGATGTTTTCCGTAGTTTTTTCTTCAAATTGTTCATTTTCAAAGTGAGCTATAGCCTTGCCTCTTTGACGTCCTAGTGATTGGAATGACAGTACCTCCTTTTACGTATCTAATCCACCTCCATCCCCCCAGCCCAGACCCGCGGAGCCAGCTGAATTCCTGTCGATACTCGGCCTACCACAAACCTGAGCCCAGATAGGTCCCGGCTGGAATTTCATCGGTTGCTACTATCCCGTTTCTGGGAATCTGCCTCCCTTCTCCCGTTCCAAGAGCCGGAGGTGACGGACCCGAGGGCTGTCCCTTACTAGTTGTTTTAGGTACTTAAATGTCCTCTTTAGCCCTCGTATAGATGCTTTCGTTGATGTATTTTTCTTCGGTGCTATGGAAATTCAGCTACAGAGCTCATCAGAGCAGCAGACGAACTCCTGGGTACAGAGGGGGAGCAAATACTATGCTTTTAAATACCTCCCCATCCATAGTGTAACGGTTAGCATCTCTGGTTGGCATCCCAGGCGTCAAGGTTCTATTTCCAACAATACATTTTTTAAATATAATGTCAGGAGCGGGAACAACTTAGTCCCGTCAAGACAACTGAGTAACTACCTATTACAGTAAGTTAAGAAAACTAGAAGTAGTTGTGGGATTTTGTTACGCTCGTGTGACCGTCTGTACTGTTATTTGCTAGCTAGTGACAGCATCTATATGCTGACCTCCTTCGCTATCGTAGCTGTCGTACTGCGGATTTCTATATATCATCGTTTAAACAATATTATTTTACTTAACCATAACTAATATAACTTTAAAAACACACCATACCTAATAAGTACTTCAAAAATCAATATTATTACAGAATATATAAGACAAAGAACTTGTCTTTTTCGAACTATTTTTCTTATACAATTCTTATTTTTCTTATAGGCCTACTGCCCTATACCACCAAAGCGGCATGTGATAAATATATCCTTTATCCTCTCGATTCGCTTTTAAACTACTCTGACATATGTATAAAAGACTAGATATATATTTTTTCCCACTATTTATGTAAAGTTGGCTTTGGTTATTAGTTCATAGCAAACCTAAACAATGAGTTTAATGCAAGAACGAATACTTTTTTTCATTCTATTTATTCTCAGGTTTTACTATGCTTTTGACATCTTCCTTTCCATTTTCCACGTCCCTTCCTCCAAGCCTCTTCATTTCTTTGTCCTGATTACTCATTGTGTCCATGTCAATATTGGTATTCCTCTCTTCCTTCTTCCTGTTGGATTTCATTCATAAATATCTTCTTCGGTAATCTGTTTTCCCACATCCTTATATATGCCTAAACCATCTGATGTGTAACTCAACCGAGTGAAGGGAAAAGTTTAAATGCCGCATCTATCGCTGTGACGTAATGAAACATTGCTACATGATGAGTGACTAGGCCGTTCGATACTGTTGTTAATATTGTAGAGAGTGCGTAAACTATTCATTCTTCACTATAAGCACATTGCGTCAGTCTGACGTCATGCTTACATTTATTCATGACATCATCAGCATCATAGAGGGAGATATTACATTACATCGCCGCTCAGTGACACATTAGGTAGATTTCTGAACCAAAGTCTAAACCAGGACCCGATTTTCCATTTTTTATGGTTTCCATAACACCTATAAAAATGACTGAAAATTCACAGAAATTGTTATGAAACTACAGACATGACTCAGACATTTGTTTTTGTAAATAAGTCATAGATTTTCAGTTTATATGGTTGTTGTGGAAACAATAAAACATCGGAAAACTGTGGTCGTGGTTTAGACTTCGGTTTAGAAATCCACCCATTAACTTACTTCTGATCTTCTCTCCCCTTGAAATCCTTGAAGATCGTCGCGAGAAGTCCATTTCTACCTAATACTTATCCATTGTTCTTGCTTTCAAATGCCATGTTCTGAGCATTTTTGTTCACTACTAATATTTCAAATCAACTATTTAACTCATGCCACAAATGGGAGTCAATGACAATCACATTTCAATGAATTTTGTTTTACAACCAATCACAGTCATTTTTCACCTGGATTTTATCAATTTAATTGTATCACTTTAAAATCAAGCTCCTCCTTTTAACATTTTGAATAGGCCAGAGCATTATTTTGCAGTGACTGATTCTCTAAGAAATACGGCTATTTTCTGTCCAGCTTAAGAAAGAAGACACTTCAGGAAAATAAATCGGCGGGTAATCCACGAACCACATGACTGCTGCAGCTACTGCGATTCGTTCATGACCAAAGCACAGTTCAGCGGAAGCGAAGAAATAGATCATGTACTCGATTAATATAATTACATATTTAAATCTAAGTATGTTAACTATAGTTGATCAGAATACAATATATACCTAGATATTTCTTCTAAGGTCGGAGACTAACTAAAAATTCGCATTTGTTTCAAACTGAACGCTTCTTGAGAGAAAGTCGAATGTCAGTTGTAACTATGGCGGCTGTCGGGAAGTTTATGTTAGAAGCACAAAGGGAAATTGTTAAAGAGTGGTGAAAAAAACGGTATCTTGGCTGGTCTTCCTTTTGTTCTTCTCCCGTATTAATAATACATTTTTTGATCATCCAATTACTGCAAAACTCATTCTCCAATATCATGGAGTAATACCATCAAAAGCAGGAGTCCTCTTCCAAAGGAACGCCAATGCAATTTATTAATTTTTATAGGGGTTTCACGTGCCTGTTTTCTTACCACCGATAGAATAACATTTACTTTATATATGTATACTATTATGGAAGGTGTATTTATATTTAATTGGATGATCAAAAAATGTATTATTAATATGGGAGAAGAACAAAAGGAAGACTAGCCAAGAGATGGATAGACAGTGCATGCACATCCAATACGTCTTCCCCCGAGGAGTGATTTTGGAAATAAACAGGATGAAAATCCTACAAATTATGTTTTAAGAAGAATAAGAAGACATATAGATTTCTGTGGAACTAACAGCCACTTCGGCCGTATTAACAACTTCACTGTAAAAAAGAATAATTTTTACACATTTTGCTTCAGAACAATATATATGTGTATATATATTTATTTATTTATTTATTTATTCTGCATCCAACTCAATTCATATTGTCTTCGTTACTATTCTTTAAATTAGAACCATCTGAACATAATAATAATTAGTTGAAGTAACCCTGATCAACATTTGGTTGCACTTAGAAATGAGCCTTATATTTAATTTCGTATAAAGATCATTTTCACAGAAATATTAATTTTGTCTTATATATTTTTTTCACGATTGGAAAGTTTATCTCCTGAGTTGAAACCGAATGAGATAAATTCTGCACCAGTAAATAAAATTAACTTGATTGAACCTCTAGTCGAATAATAATAATAATAATAATAATAATAATAATAATAATATAATAATAATAATAATAATAATAATAATAATATTATTATTATTATTATTATTATATTATTATTATTTTTATTGTTGTATGACAAAGATTCAGTGCCAATTCTTGTTGTATTGGCTTTGTTGTTGTTGACGTTAAAATGCATTACCCTTGAGCCGTGAATATTGGATTCAATATTTGCTTTCATTCAGTCCGTCCACGTAACGTTCATTGCAGAGATCTCCCTTTTTTAATCCGCTTGGGATTATCTTTTCAACAATTACTTAGCTACTACCTGATCAGTCTTATACTCTATATCATTTTATAGAGTGAAGGGAAATGGACGGACAATCTCATCACTACAAACTCCTTATAACAGTTAAGTAATTCGTGTATATATTTATTAAACTTTTCTGCGAAAATTAATTTTTTATATGTAGTATAGTAGATTGTATTTTAATTTATTAAACATGCAATTTTACATTTCATAACCAATACCTTAGCTGTTTAATCACTTGACCAAACTCCTGCCATATCTACTGATGTGAGTGTTGTTTCCTTTGGAAAGGAAGTAAACAACTGACTGAATACCTAAATGATTACAACCTTCTAGATCAATTTCAGTCAGGCTTCAGGACAGGACACAATACAAATACTGCTCTACTAAATATTTGCGAAGACATACGCGAAGCTGCTGATAATCGAAAACTTACCATTCTTACATTACTGGACTTTAGTAAAGCATTCGACACGGTAGACTTGGACTTATTGTTGCATAAACTTAAAAACCTCTTACTCTCTGATAGTGCCACGAAATGGTTCAATTCCTACCTTCATGAGCGCCAGCAATCTGTTATAGGAAATCATACATTATGTTCTTCTTGGTCCTTCCGTAAAGCTGGGATTCCACAGGGTTCGGTACTTGGACCTTTGCTTTTTTCAATCTACATAAATGACATATCTAACTCCCTAAAGCATTGCAAACATAATTTATTTGCAGACGACATGCAAATCTACATCCACACAGACAAATATTCACTAAATGACGCTGTAGCCAAAATTAACGAGGATCTTGACTCACTAATGACTTGGACAGTTAAATATGGACTGCAATTAAATCCTACAAAGTCACAATCAATCATTATGGGTCATCAGAGACTATTATCTACAATTAACCTAAACACAGTCTCGCATGTGTCACTAAATGGAGTTCAAATCCCTTATAGTGAGACAGTAAAAATTCTAGGAGTATTTATTGACAAAAACTTAAATTGGAATACACAAATAAACCATACATGCAAAACAGTCTTCTCAATAATAAATTCATTAAATCGTGTACGAAATTGTTTGCCATTCGCCCTTAGGAAATGTTAGTAGAAACACTTGCAATGCCCCATTTTGATTATTGTGACACTCTTTTTACAGACTTAAATATTATTTCCACTCAAAGACTTCAACGTGTTCATAATTCTTGCGCACGTTTTATTTGTGGTATTCGCAAATTTGACCATGTTACAACACCGTCCCTGGAACAATTATCGTGGTTTCGTCTAAGAGATCGTAGAACTGTCCATTCCCTATCCCTTCTCTACAAAATACTTCACACATCATCGCCTATTATTTATCACGCCGCTTCATCAGACTATCCGACACCATAATCTTGACACTCGATCCCATCAGCACATTGTCCTTTATATCCCGCCTCATCACACTGTATATTATTCATTATCTTTTACGGTGTCACTTACCAAAACATGGAATTCCCTTCCTCCCTATGTCAGAGACTGTCAAACTATAACATCCTTCAAAAACAAACTAAAGAATTATTTAATAACAAACTAACTTATACACCTCACTGATAGTATTCTTTTAGCAATATTAATATATTTAATTATTTATGTAAATAATATAAGAATAACAAATATTTTTATTTGTTTTGTTTTAAATATTGTATAATCGTAAAATTAGTTTTCTATATCTCATTATTTTCCTGTTTTTTATATACACTAGACAGGGACAATCTAATATGCCTTGCTTGTATACATTTTATTGTTAGTTTTAGTCTTAATTTTAACTAATATTAACTGGTTGTATTATAGATCGTAATATGTATATTAGATATTATCTTTTGATCAAATTTTCACTTAGTGTTTAATATTAGAGTTAATTAAGATTGTTATATTCTGATGTAATATATGTTTGTCCTGGTGAGTGGAAGAGAAGGCCACATGGCCTTAACTCCACCAGGCTAATAAATCTTAAATCTTAAAGCTGTCACTCCTGTACTGTACATTTAACAGAAGTAAAAGTACCTCATGTCTAGCATAGGTAGAAATCTCCGACTGAAGTCTGGTGGTACTTTCACACCCAGATATTAATTCCAACGTTATTGATTTCAGATATTAAAGAGCGTCATTAAATAAGCAAAATACAACTTCTACTGCTGCTATAACATCATGTCAAATCTCATGGTTTCGCCATATTGTATCAATATTTATGTCTCAAATTAAAAATTAACTAACCAAAAATGTGAATATACAAGACAGACTACATATTTTTAAGAGGATCTCGTACGTATTATCATTGTACACCAATGTTTCTTCTTTCTGCCTGAAAGTACAGTAATTAATTATTATTATTATTATTATTATTATTATTATTATTATTATTATTATTATTAGTGAGCTACATGATCTTTATAAGAAACCAGATATAATAAGAACAGTTAAGTCTCGTGGACTGTGATCGGCAGGACGTGTGGCACGAATGGGGAATGAAAGAAGGACATGGAAGCTCTGTAGGAAAACAGAGGGAAAGCGCCGAGTTGATAGATCAAAAATGAGGTGAGAGAATAATATTAACCCATGATTTGAGGGAAGGAGATTATACAGTGGATAACTGGGAAACATTAACTCAGGATAGGTATATATAGAGGGATTATGTCGGCGTGGTCTTGAACCTACGGGTTTGATAATGACAGTGAGTGAGTTAGCTTATTATTTTATTATTATTATTATTATTATTATTATTATTATTATTAATAATAATGTATATAGGCATATTTTTAATATTTCGTTGAATGTCTCCTGAACACGAGTTTCTACTCTTTTAGGGAAATTGCATTTTATTATTTATGCTACTTATACAATCTACAATAAATGTAAATAAATAAATAGTAAAAATTGAAAACAGCTGGAAATATGTAACCCAAAAACAAGTTAAATCTGGAAGGCGAGTGCGTTTGCTCTAATACCGCCAGAAAAGTCACACATTTGAAGAAACTTTTAATAAGATGGATTTTTCATTATTTTTTGACCACCCATGAGAACTATTCACAAATAACCTGAGATAGTTCGGCTGCAAGTAACAAGTTTAAAGAAACAATATGATTGTACTTGTTCCCACCCTTCAATTTCCTTGAGATTGTTTCCACATTCTCTCTCTCTCGTAAAATTACATTTCTATGCATCCCTTAAAGCGATGTAGTTAAACTCACTGGCACTACCGAACACATGGGTTAATGGCCGCGCAGACATAAGCTCTCCATACATCCCTATCCTCAGCCAATGTTTTCTAATCATCTGCTGTATAAACTACTTCTTCAAATCACCTCATTCTTAGTCTACCAACTGAGCGTTTTCTCTCTGGTGTTCCTATAATGCAAGTCTATGGATCTACTAGGTATATATCTTATAAACTTACTCACTTTAACAAAAGAACACTTAATTATTCCTCTTACTAGAATACATTTAATTTATTTATAATAAATAAAAAATATAATAGATAAATAGAAATAAAAATATCCGTAATAATACAAATTCCAATTCTTAAAATGTTTTCAATAACTGTTTTATACTTATAGAAATTAATAGAAGGCCCTAGCCCTTCATGGGACATAGTGGCTACATTCATTTCATTTAATAGCAGCAACAGATTAACAGATGAAATCCTCCATCAAGCAAATAATACAAACAAAATATGGGGATGTTTAAACATTATTGTTTGGAAAAATAAAAATTTAACAATATGTGCAAAAGTAAGAATTTACAAATCTGTCATAAGACCAGTTCTTCTTCTTCTTCTTCTTCTTCACTTCCTGGTTTAGGACGGACGGACTTAACCGTATAAGACGTATAACCAAAGACGTATAAGACCAGTTCTAATATAAAAAACAAAACAAATTAATGAAACAATCGAAATTAAAGTGTTAAGGAAAATCGCTGAGAGAGAAAATTCGCAGCTCTGTTATTAGAGAAGAATGTGAAATTGAACCTATAAACCTCTGGATAAATGATAGAAGACTAAATTGGAACGATCACATAGATAGAAAGGAGAACAGTAGATTAGTGAAGAAAGTACGTGATTGGGCACCTCGTCTGAAAAGGCCATTAGGAAGACCACAACTACGGTGGAAGGACGTCACCATACCCCGGACCTTAAGTGAATGAACGCGCAACAAGCTGCCAGCTTTCATGCGTAGAGGAAGAAGAAGAAGTTTTCAGTTTAACGTTTTTTGAAAGGAGCTGAGACAACAAGAACTCCTGTAATGCATAATAGTATGCATTTCCAGAATTTAACCTATGTTTAATTTCCGTGTGCATCTCATTTCTATTTGTAATTATTGTTCCTAGGTATATGAATTCAGCCTCTTCTTAAAAAATTCCTCTGATTTTTAATTAGCTGTCCACTTCCATTGTATAATGTATAGGTTGTTAAAATTTTCTGGTTGTCATATTTAAAATTTAAGAATAAGGGACTCTCATGTTACACATAAAATAAGTAGTGAAACAAAAGCTAGCAGAATACCAATAAAATATGTAAAGTGCGCAGTAAAAGTATAGTAAGAGATCAAGGGGACGTGGAGTGGATGTAAATCACAAGAAACGATGTGATAATATCGAATTCGATATCAGTTCTTTTACAGAAAGATACGGCAACCTTCTACAGATCTGACGTTAACGTCACTATAGTAAGAGATCAAGGGGACGTGGAGTGGATGTAAATCACAAGAAACGATGTGATAATATCGAATTCGATATCAGTTCTGTTACAGAAAGATACGGCAACCTTCTACAGATCTGACGTTAACGTCACTATAGTAAGAGATCAAGGGGACGTGGAGTGGATGTAAATCACAAGAAACGATGTGATAATATCGAATTCGATATCAGTTCTTTTACAGAAAGATACGGCAACCTTCTACAGATCTGACGTTAACGTCACTATAGTAAGAGATCAAGGGGACGTGGAGTGGATGTAAATCACAGAAACGATGTGATAATATCGAATTCGATATCAGTTCTTTTACAGAAAGATACGGCAACCTTCTACAGATCTGACGTTAACGTCACTATAGTAAGAGATCAAGGGGACGTGGAGTGGATGTAAATCACAAGAAACGATGTGATAATATCGAATTCGATATCAGTTCTTTTACAGAAAGATACGGCAACCTTCTACAGATCTGACGTTAACGTCACTATAGTAAGAGATCAAGGGGACGTGGAGTGGATGTAAATCACAAGAAACGATGTGATAATATCGAATTCGATATCAGTTCTTTTACAGAAAGATACGGCAACCTTCTACAGATCTGACGTTAACGTCACTATAGTAAGAGATCAAGGGGACGTGGAGTGGATGTAAATCACAAGAAACGATGTGATAATATCGAATTCGATATCAGTTCTTTTACAGAAAGATATTGCTCAAAACACGGCAACCTTCTACAGATCTGACGTTAACGTCACTGTATCTTTCCCTATTATATTACTTATTCTATAGGTTGTATCTGAATTATAAGCATAACTTTCATGTATTTGCTGATGATCAATTAATGATTTCAGTTCAGAAGATGATCTACAAAGAGCTATTTTTAATTTGGGAAAAAAATAAGTGCCAATTACAATTTAAAAATTTCAAAGAATAAACTAAAATTTTAGCATTTTAAAGGACATGATACATTAAGAGCAAAAATAGTAATTGATAATAAAATTCTAGAGAAGTGAATAGTTTTAAATATCTAGGTTTCAATTTATCATATGTTAAAATTGAAAATATGAATGACAAATAAATAAATATAATCTAATGTGTGGCACTATTAAAAGAACCCTTAAAAACACAAGAAAGGAACAAAAATTAAATTTTATAAAGTAATGGCTGTTCCTGTATTGATGTATGGATCAGAATGTTGGACGATCACTAAAATACAAGAACAAAGATTGGAAACAGCTGAGATGAGATTTTTAATATATATATATATATATATATATATATATATATATATATATATATAGCAGGATATACTCTGTTGGATAAGAAAATAAATGAAGATATAAGAAAGGAACTAAATAGTTTCAAACTTACAGATCGAATAATTAAATATAGGAACGTCTGGAAATAAAAAAAATGATAGAATGCCAGAAGGAAGATTTCCAAAATTATTGCTAAATTATAAACCACACGGAAGAAGAAATGTTGAACGCCCACACAGAGGATGGTCTGAATAATTTTAAACAATTGTAGCTTTCATGAAACCGGAACGAGCCAACAGGCTTAATCCCTGGATGATGAACTTTCATATAGTATTTATAAGAAGGGAGACGACAAGATTGTGCAAATTACAGAGACATTGTAAGCCAATACTTTTAAAATGCATGACGAAACACCGTTGAGGTCACTATTTAAAATACAAAATAGATACCTGAGATCTCAATCGTCAACTTTATGAAAATTGTAAGATGTAGTACTTTCGGAGCATATGTTCCATCAGCACGTAGCGTAGTGTGCTTGGTTAAGGCATTGCACTACAAACAGAAAGTCGGGAGTTCGAGTCCTGGGAGGTCGTGATTTTTATACTGGTCTATACCTTCTGTCGGCACCACACCCCTAGGATTGACTGAGCCTCTAATTGAAATGAGTACTAAATGCCTGTTCGGGGGGTAAAGGTGGCTGACATATCGTGCTGATTGTCTAATAAGATGGGAATCTTAACCTCTTACTACCCCAAGGTCATCCCAAGGAACATAGTGGGATCACTTTACTTACCTGCTAGGGTCAGGATTTTTAAACTGACCCAAACCTACTGGCGCCGTTATGACCCTAGCATCGACTCTGCCTATAACGGAAATGGGTACCAGAAGTTTATTCTGTGCGTAAAGGCAGTCTGACAACCCAACTGACCTCAAGTATCGATTGTCTAGAAAAATTGGGAACCTCCTAACGCCTGTAATGGGATCATCTTTTCAAAAAATTGTTTTGGAGATTTGTTATAACATTTATGCATCTAGGCCTATATTAATAACTCGTTTTAATGTAATAATAAAATATAGTTATTTCTTCTTTTTTTGCCTAGATAGCTCGAAAGGCCTAGGAGGCTCTTCTCTGCCATTCGTCTGCTGGCCTCTCATCCGCATGTGTTATTAGCAGAGGTGGACCATCTTCCAGTCATAATAGGGCTGGCATGTGGTCAAAATGGAGCCGCTACTCATTGTAGCTACCCAAATTCCTCACGTTGCTGGGTGGACGATGGTCCCATAATGACCGAAATTTCATGAGAAAATTTCTTTCCCCATGGGGACTCGAACCAGCGCAAGTCCCATAGCTCTATGAGAAAGCATCATACCTTAATCCAATCGGCTACGGAAGGGGACATACCCGCTGTCAATGAAGGCGTGGTCCATCTAAATCTCCTTGTCAATTATTAACTCTGACAAGACAGTTCACATGACAAGAAAAACATTTTTATACCAATGACGAAACCATTATGGTCGCTAATTAGTTTATTGCTAACCACAGACATAATGTTAATAAGTAAATATAATCCATATTTTGAGAAACGCAGGGCAAGACGTGTTTAATTAATTCATAAACACTGACCTACTTTGTACTGGCTGAATTTTTGACAGTGGATCCCAGGAGACCACATGCATAATACAAACGAGTATGTGCATTCGGGAAAAAAGAGCAATATCTGGCGGATTGAAGACCCGCGGCAGAACCCCTTGTAATATTTAACAGTACGTGACCTCCAGTTCTCATTTTTAAAAATAAACTATATCGATTCTCTCCGCAGTCTGTTTTCAGATCGGAAATTACAACCGCCGGAGCAATAATGTGGCAAACCACAAAGAAATTGCTGTTTTAAAAATAACAGAAGATTCATTACATTTGACGTTTGTGACTTCGTGGTTTTGTTTAACTGCTAGCTCTTCTGAAAAAATATATTTTTTTTTGTAAAAATTTATTAAATAATTTTTATTTCAAATTTATTTTGACTATCTTATACGTCTATTTATCTTCGCGTTTTTACAGATGCTACCGTCTTCCCGTGCCAAACCTCCAAAGCCTACAATCTTGGGCATCTTTAATGCTTAGCCCTTTTGCTTGCATTACTATCTTAATGCTTTGCTTCCATGTTAACTTTGGTCTCCTTCTTTTCTTCTTTCTGCTCGGTTACAATTGATATAGTAGTTTCGGCCATCACTCATCTTCCATTCTTAAAATATGTCCTAACCATTTTAATTCCTTCTCCTCAATTCTTTCAATTGCGCTTTCTTCTGCTTCTATTATGTTTCTTACTTACTTACTCACTGGCACTATCGAACCCGTAGGTTCATGGCCGCACGGACATAAGCTCTCCATACATCCCTATCCCGAGCCAATGCTTTCCTTTGGCATGGGTTCCTTTCTAATTTCCTTATTTGTGACATGTTCTAATTTTGACTTTCTGACACTTCTGTGTAAATAATAAATTTCTAGAGCTATTAGTCTATTCTTGTAGTACTTATTGATTGTCCATACCTCACTTCCATACTTTCTTATATGTCTTCGGTGATATTTCGACTGTATCCCATGTAGGTCTATACATGTTGTTAAGTGTATTCATGTGACGTGTACAAATGCAACTAATAGTAAAATCAACATCTTATGAAATAATAAAATTGATATTGTTGTAAAGTCCGAATTTCTATGTAATTACATTTTTTTTTCCATATGTGTTGTAAACTGATTACCTCTTTTCTCAGGGAGCTGATTCTTGAAACCATTGATGAGCAATATTATTCTTTTTAATCGAATAAAATATTCACTTTTTTAATAAAGTATGTTATTGTTCATAATTAAGTTTTGATACTGAAGTTGAAACTTTTATAAAATTCATAAATAAAACTTAATAAATTAAATTAAATATTATATTTACGTTATCTACGTAGATCAAACTTTCTTTTTCACAGTTTAGATATCACACTATTACAAGTAATATATCTGTTAAATTAATTTTTATGCAGACAGCACTTAATGACTTCAATCATTCAGCATCTTCTTTTAGCCATCTCTCTTTTTCTTTTGTTGCGAATTATCGCGTTGTGAAGTTTTGTCAGACTTATCTAATTCAGGAAGAGCACGATTCGCTCGTCTCCTTTCTCAATTCTCCAATCATATATGATATGTCCGGCCGATTCAAGCCCACATTATTTAAACATTCTCTTGTCATAATTTATCAGCAAATTTTCAATATCTATTGTTTATCACGATAATAGGTATGACGTAATGATTGTTATTCTTCTCTTCAATATCATACAAATATGTATCATGTTTTATCATTATGCAATAATTAATTATTAGCTTGAATTTATTTATGTCACTTTTAAAATTTAAAATTAAATAAATAGAATCCCAAATTATTATTAAACTCTGGATAATTGTTCCTGTTATAATATCAATCTGAGAACTTAAAATGTTGACGAATTAGGCTGCTTCTTCTTCTTCTAGCTCTACAGCTCTTTATGAGCCCTGGCTGCTGCTAAGACACTCTTCCACGCATCCCTGTCCAACGCCTTCCTTCTCCATCACTTGACCCGGGGCTTTCGGAGGTCCCCTCTACTCCATCCATCCATCTCAGCTTCGGCCTTCCTCTTCTTCTACTTCCTCCATTTGATCTCAGTAGTGTAATCTATCTAGGGTATTCTCCTCCTCCATTCTCACTATATGGCCCACCCATCTCAGGGTGCCAATTTTAATAACAAGTACAATTTGTAAATTGAATTAGGCTACTAGGATCGTTATATCTCATGTTCACGTTACACATTTTTACATATTACGGCCAATACATGTTTTAAACATATTTACATATTATATTAAATTCTTAATTGAACGCACATTCCATCTCATTAAGTGTTCTCCAATGCGTGCTATGATGTCGAGCAATAGTTTTCACAATATAAAACAAATACCACAATTCCTGCTCATCGGCGAAAACTGACTCCTGAAAATATTGATAAGTATCTTGTGGCTTCTTGCCATGATAGACTTTATGATTGTACCTAATCTAATGAAATACATTTTATATATGTATGCAATTTGTGTGAAATAATGTTTTCATATGTTTAGTTACATAAAAACAGTTTTAAAAATTACAATCGCTTAGGAAAATGTTTTCACCATTGGAATAAATTCAACATTTAATTTTTTTATTCAATGCCTCAAGTTGTCATTCCGACATTTCTGGTGTTCTCTCCTGGCATTGGCTTAATTGTAACCCACTTCTGTAGTTGGGGCGCCTAGAAGGTGGAGTTACGTTACCCCGATGGTATGGTGCGTGATAAATGATAATGAAGCGCCAGGAGAGTTCTTAACCTAAACTTAACCCAAATTCCAGACCACGGGCTACTACAGGAATGATTCCCCCGGGAGAATCAAATCCGGGACCTCATGAACAGTAGTCAGAAACGCTGACCACTATCCCATGAGGCTGGTCACATTTTAAAATTATATTTATAAATTTAATATTACATATTTATTACCTACGTATTTTGTGATTATTAGGGTATTACTGCATAAACAAACTGCTCTCTAGTAATGGAATTCCAATCCAGCACTTACCTTGAAGGATCAGGAAAGCTAAAAAGAAGACAAGTTGATTGACCCTGAAATTTGAAGTCGGGACCTCGTGTGTCCGAGCCTCAAACGGTTGAGTCCGAGCCATAACTTGTTTGTCCTGGTAAAAAAAATTCTAACCCATCATTTGACTTAACCGAGAAAAACTAGGAATAAAACTCAATCAGATTGGTTGGCATCGCGCTTTGTGTTTCCGAATGCGAGTCTCAAACGTTTTGGGCCTGAGCAAACTCAAAAATATTTTAATGAAGTGCACGAAATTCTCTTATTGGATAATCTTCCTTTTCTTAATCGTGCTACAGGTTAGTTTTGAATATGTGGGGGTTTTGCGAAACCCTAAACCACGCTGACTGCTACCATTTGTGGCGGTTTAAAAAACACAACCACGGTCTGCCTACCATTTGTGCGCGCGGGGCGACACATGACCACAATAAATAAACCACGTTCTCTGACTACCATTTGTGGCTCTTTTGAAAACCACGCAGACTGCTATCTTTAATCCGGGATCGGGTTTTGTAATTTGCTGTTTCTATTAATGTGGATCTGATTTCCAAAGAGGATATCTTATCAGGAAAATGGCTTACCTCGGGCCCATAGAAGGTAGCCGTTGACTCGTCTTTCTTTCTCTGATGTATATACATATATGAATTCTGATTATTAAATACATACAGTGAGTGAACAAATAATTGTGTTTTAATAATGCTAATCAGCATGATAATTGAGGAGCTCGGAATGGTTTCTTACTTGAGTGATTTCATTACAGGATAGTGAACAACTATTTATACTTAAACAATGCAAGAGGGGCGTTGTTTAAAAGATAACTTTTAATATAAACAAGTTGGCTGAGTAAAAGTAAATTAACAACAAAAGATGATGGCATTTGATCAAACGATCAAAGTAGCCGTACAGATAAATAAATAGTAAGTAACGTACCATACATCACACAACACTCACACATGTGTCCGAGTTTCGGGGATAACCTCTTCCCTAGACTGTCGGACCAACTCAAACAGGCCTCTTCTTGGCCTCAGAACAACTTGTCTATGTAGAATTCCATTCTTAACTTTCCAGTCGCATAGTGACCTGGAACCGGATTCCACTCTTGAATCCGTTCAAACAACAAAACGCCAATTGCTAGGATGATCGAATGATACTGTTCTGTTAGGTGCACCATGTATATAAAGGTTCCGAGGTAGAGGGGGAATGCGCCGTAGACATGCGCGGCAGGAAGGATGAAGAGGGAAGGGGTAGCCACTAGGAGAACATGGATATGGCATATTTCACAAATGTTCCAGTGTAGGGAGGAGAACAAAGATACCATACTGAACCGAAAAATGCACTTTCGGTTCAAATATATAATTCAAAGTTATAACTAGGAAACGAAGAACGCATATAATAAAGAACTACTGTAAATAGTACTGTGGATGACTGGAATAATTTCCCTATTACGACTCTCCTCTCTTTGAAGTAGTTTAAGAAGACATTAAAAGAGTGGCCTAAATTTCATCTTATGTATTGTTGTTAATTTTTAGATTATGTAATATTGTTAAATGTTTAGTCTAACTTTATTTTTCTTATTAATTTGTTAAATAATTATGTCTACTATTGAAACCTGAGTATTTCATTACTTTCATTCTTGTGATTGTATTTATTGCATATTTATTACCTACCAGTAAATCGATAAATACATACATATATACATACACATTGTTGCAGTCACTAACAAAGACGTATTAGTTCCATTCCATTAACTTAGTTTAACATCTCGCCTTTTAGGTACTTTTACGTGCCAGACGCCGCCAGGGCCTGACAGTGACACGAGCTGTCGAGAAAGGAATTTTAACTATGGATTATATACATACACGATTAACCATACAAGGACATAGAGGGCCTTACCGAATGAGTGATCAGCTCAATGTCAACGCCTCCTCCGAAACATCGCAACATTAAAACGAAATTCCATTCAACACACATTCATACTAAACATGGCGAATATGATAACGATTATGATCGACAGATGATGCTCGGGGACCGATTGGGCCTTAAAGTTTCCTGGTATTTGTCTTAAAGGTGAGGGAAAACCACGAAAAAACCATCACCCAGGAAACTTGTCCAACCGGGGATCAAACCCAGGCTCCCTGCGTACGAGGCAGCGACGCCATTCCGAGACACAACGATGGACAGTTTAGTTATCTAATAAAAATACTACATATTGAAAAAATATATATTTAATTTAGTGTTATTTATAGTCGCTTTATCCAAGATCGATTTTCTGTAGAGTGGCTATTAATATGTATAAGCTGTTACATTCTGTTTTCTTTCTCGCGCTTAGATACACTTGAGTGTAGTCGCATCAGGTGTGATGATCGGACACACATTTACAGTGAGAACGTCCTCTCTATTCATACTCCAGTACATTTCATTGTCGAACACTGCAGCATGTCTACTGCCTGATAAGTGGGTCCTATTTATATATCCGAAGGATTACAAATTTTAATTGTAAAAAAGTGTTTATTCGTCCGTCGGGTCGGGACGCCAAACCTCACGATATCCTTCGTACTTTTCGACAGGAATAGGCTATTGCTTACATCGGATTTTCTCCTTTTTTATCATAATCCCTCATACAACACACACTACACATGAACACTTACACATACTCATCCTCCACTCTGCCCTATACACAATACACGTATACATGAGCGTGCGCGTGCGTACATGTGTGGGTGTATGTGTGTGTGTTCTTTTCTGCCTAATTTGTTTTCTAGGATTTTTTTAATGTTAATGTACAGAATGAGATTTTTTTAAATTTATTTATACACATGGTCTTTTCATGGATGAGTGTAGATATGTATTATTGTGATGTAGTGTAGACATAGATTTTACTTGTATGTAGCCTATTATTGTTTTTATACAGATGTATTTCTAGGTATTTGTCTATATTATGATTAGTTTTATTTTTTTATTCATGGAAAAATAATGAACGTACGGCCAAGCAGGCCCGTGCGCAATGTAAATGCATATGTATTTTCTTTCTTTTGAAAAAAGGGCAATAAATTCCATTATCTACACGTATACATGGCCTACGTAAAGGGGTCAGTCAAAGTGACGCGTAAGTGTATCATTGTTTATAGGCCACATTAACGCAATCTATCCGTTTAGCGAAAAAAAAAACACGTAAAATGTAGTGGGTGACTTTGAAACACAGCACATACACATAATTATTGTCAATTATATAGAACAGATATCTCTTATTATTCACAACATCCGAAAATTGAGGCACATAGGATGATAGCGGCAGATGGAAATACTTTTTTTTACGTCTATATATTTAATGCGTCCACCGCCTGTGGTCTCGAGGTAGCGTGCTGCCTTGTCACGCAGCGGGTCCGGGTTCGATCCCCTGTCGGGGCAGTTTTTCTGGGTGTGGATTTTATCGGGGTTTTTCCTCACCTGTAAGACAAATTTCAGGAAAATTTTAAGGCCCAAACGGTCCCCGAAATCATATGGCCATCATCATCATCCTTATCATCATCATCCTTATCATCATCATCATCTTTCACCGGTGTGGAAAGCAACGGGAAGCTACCACACCTACAATTCCCTAGTAAAGCTGCAAGCATAGCATGAAAATGCAGTGAAGGACCTGCCTTCGGGCAGAATTACTATGGATGGATGGATATGTAATGCTATAATATTTTGCTCTCATCTATAATAAACAGATACCTTATTCTCAATCAGTTAGGTGAATATCTATCTTATACAGTAGTAGGCCCTGTTAAATGGTGTGCAGCAAATGAAATAAGTTCTCGTATACACAGCGATTCACAAACAGCCCTGAAAGCAATTAATGATTAGATATAACAATAACCCAATAGCTTTCCAGATTAGGGAACAAATGAAGCAATGTTCAAAACATATTTGTCTATCTAGGGTACATGGGCATTGTGGGATATTAGGAAATGAACGTGCGCATGTATTAGCCAAGTCTGCAGCAGATTCCAGTTTACAGTATGCATATGATCTCTGCCATATTTCTTTCCTGAAGTCACAAATAAAGGGACATATAATAGCAAGATGGAACAATGTGTGGCTCAATAGTACCACAGGTACATTAACAGGAAAACTGTTCTTTCCAGGTATTTATGACACAATAAAATGCAAACACATTGTTCCAATTTTATATTAACACAATTCCTCACTGGGCACAGAAAATTTGGCCAATACCTACAGAGATTCAACATCATAGAAAATGCAAGCTGTAATTGTGGTATTAGCAACCAAAGTGTAAAACATATATCTGATTGTCCTTTGTTCTGGAACGAAAGATTCGAAATTACATGTCTTCTAAGTAACATCGCCTGTTTAAGTGAACCACCCTACAGACGTCATTATGACAGGCAAGAACTACAGACTTTTTAATGTTCATATAAATAAAATTCATAAAAACTTTAATTTTATATAAAAAAGTTATATAATGACACAAATTGGACAAAATATTACCCTAATGTACCTTAGGTGAATTAGGGTTTATATGTTTAGGATATTAGAAATAAAAGGCCTTGGTTTAACATTCAACTTTCAGTCGGATTAGACTAGTGGTTATCATAGTGGCCTGTGATTCTGAGGTTCGCGGATTCAAATAAGGCCGTCAAGGCGAACAAAATCCTGAGGATGGCTTCTTTCAGAAGGGACGTAAGCCGCGAGTCCCCTGTCTCAGATTTAAAAGAATCTCAAACCTAAATAAGAAACACCTGAAGTAAACGTATCGGACCTTTTACGCCCAGTTTTGACTTGCGACAGTAATGTCTTGAGCTCTTACAAAGCGTAGTTAAATAAAAGACTAAGTAATAACCAACATTCAACTGTTTTAGAAGTGAGCATTATTTTGTTGTTTCTGTAATTTTCATCTAAGTAAGCATCACATGAAACTTATAAACCATTATGAAGTCAAGAAATGAGTTTTCATAACGAAAATGAAGTCTTTTCTTGAAGTGAAGTCGATTTGTGATCCAAGAAGAACATTATTAAGTCCTGGAACTGATTTTAATAACTTTTCTGGATTTTGTACTCAAATGTTGACATTTAACCAGAGCTATTTAACAAAATATTTCCCTGCAGGAAATTTAATAAAGGAGGAGATATTACGGTTAGAAAGAGCCGTTCAAAGTTAAGAGGAAAAGACGGAATTTAATAGATATAAGGTAGATTTCAGAGTAGCAGTCGTAATTACAATATTGCAAGCTTGACTGACATATTTTAGTGTATGACAAATGTAGCTTGAATGACAAGCACTCAGAAGTTCAGGATTCGATCCACTGTGCTGGAATTTCATTTAGAAGCTGCCATTAAGTGAATTTATACAGATGTAATGGAGTACAGCCTGGTTTAAATTAACTAAGCATAGTAGTGTAAGAGTTTATAATCGAAACAATTGACTTATATTCGTGTATGGTGACACTGAATTCAAATCCAGATGTCGACCGCCGGACAGAGCTTTTCCTCGTCGTCGACACAAACGTTGGATTTCTGGTAGGCCTATATTACCAGGATCCATTTCATTATTAAACATAATGTTCATTAAATTTTATCTCAAATTTGAAGAAGACACATTAATATAGCAAACAACGGTATGAGGACCTACATATACAACTTGTGGTATACACACCATATATCCTAGACACATTTTCACCAAATATGTTCAAGCTTCTCAAAATTAGTTCAATTATACAAATACACACTCATACAGATGTATATATATATATATATATATATATATATGCCCTAAAGTTTCCAGAACGTACCCTCAAACTATAATTTGAACAACGATAGAACCTCTTGCTAATTTACTTAAACATATGCCACCTCATACGCTAATCTCATTTTTATCATCTGAAAACACCTAGTCCTACCTCAGGACATAAGGAGCTCCCAGAATTTATAATAATTTAAAATAAATCTAGCTGTATATTTGCTTTAATATATTTTAAATTATCTTATCGCTTATATGTAGACTATAGTCATACAATGTGCACGTATTAACTGATGGTTTCATTATACATTAAATTATTATTACTATTATTTTGATTATGATTATAAATATGATTCTTATTATGAAAATCTACCCATTTCACCATTTAAAGATGTAAATGAGTCAACATGTTTGAACATCGAAGCTATCATTTTCAAAACTAAATATTGACTGAGTCAATATTGACTACATATTTTACGATTTTATCACCAAGAAGATCATCTTCATATAATCTTGTAAGCCCATGTTTCCCTTAACAGAGATTTAGGAGCTCGTCCTCTACAGGGAAGAATTTGGACCATACTAATTTAGTTACACTTGTTTTCGTATAGATGTCATTTGAGTGGTCCGTGGTCAGCGTTCCGCCTCATACTGACATCTAGCAAGCCAAAGCAGTACCAGGACGGGAAAATTCGGTAAATTTTGTATAGAGACATTTTCATTCAGGCTTAAGGATCTTTTACGAGCCTTAAAATCTTCAGATTTGGGACCGACGTTTTAATACCATTCATAGTTTGCATTGAAACAATTAGAAACATAATTCGACCCGGAACTAGGACTTGATCCTTGGATTTTTCCATCCTAAAAAAACCCATTGACCCCGGCCGGGTTTGAACCCACGACTCTCGGGACCAGAGGCAAGGAGCATAACCACTAGTCCACCGCGGCCGATTACCAAGAAGATCATTAGTTTATTAAATTATTATTATTATTATTATTATTATTATTATTATTATTATTGATTTAATATAAAATGTAGATTATTATCTGATTGCGTTATATAATATATGCATGCTATTTTTAAATTAATTACTTTTTTTAATTCCGTATCACAAGAATAATGTAAAACTGTCAAGAATTGATCATCGAAAATTGATTACAGTAACTGTATGATGTATTAATGAAATATGTCATGTGGTTTCAATTTTATATTACAATTATAGTTACATGAAAAGTAAGTATAAAAACATATGGCCCATAGTAAAAATTTACTGCCATGTTCAAAATAGGAAGATCACGATTATGCTGAAATGACTACACATCTAAAAAACTTAATTTTAAAGTCATGCCCTTGTTAAAAAAAAAGTGACCACGTGACAGTGTGTACCGCGCTCTCGACACAACTTGAATTTGTTCCGACTTAAATTCTGACAGTTGAAAGTTGGCGTGTTCCTGTAGAAAGCAAAGAGAAGTTTTGATTGATTGGAGAGAGGTTGGTAGTACTGCAGACTTCAAAGGGAGTTTATACACTCTGTGCTTGACCTCCTGTCTAAACAGAGCTTTGTGAACTTGCAGCGCTTAAGCAAACTTGTTACATATATTCCTGATTAAATGGACGTGAAATACAGCTACAAGAAAATAGGAGAATATTTTTTACAATTTTTCTTGCTTGTTTTATAATTATATTCTTGTGGCTTCATTAATAATTAGTTTTAGCTGAACTCGGCAACGTTTAATTTCCACATCATGGCTTCGTCCACACTGACAATACATCACATTCTAATTTTCACTAACGCAAGTCTTTCTTAAATATTGAATTCCTTGCTATTCAGATAATCTCCTTCACTTGTAATATTAGACCCTAAGTCAATGCCGATACTTCGTAATGCTGAAAATGCCAATAGTCTATATGATTTAAAACTAGGATTGTGTGATAGATTCGTGGTAGACACACAAACATATAATAATAATAATAATAATAATAATAATAATAATAATAATAATAATAATAATAATAATACCACTACTACTACTACCACTACCACCACTACTACTACTACTACTACTACTACTACTACTACTACTACTAATAATAATAATAATAATAATAATAATAATAATAATAATAATAATAATAATAATAATAATAATAATAATAAAGTCCTATATAACAACAGTGCGCAGCGCCAGAGATTATAGAGGCAGCGATAACTACCATCGAACCACAAATCGATATCATCCTTGCCATATATCGATTATTATCGACATCGTACTAACGTTTATACAGCTTACGCTAGTTGCCAGCACGTCGCTATGAAATTTAAATGTCCAATCTTTCGAATAATTCCGAAAATCTATGTTAAAGAAATATATTAATAGTATTAAAATTACCAAACGTTTATTAAAAATGGGTGTGCACTTGCTTATCGCTTCCTAACGCCGTTCTAACCAGCGATAACCCAAAACAGCTATAGAAAAATCATAGACTAAGTAATATACTCTGTGGAGGAAATAGCAGTCAGCATCACAATATTGTCTGACTGTCATAATGTTATGATTTGCGTATTTAAATAAATACTTAAAAATTGTCAAATAATGTTATAGAAATTGTTTGAAAAAGTTTAAAATATTAAAAAATATTACTGAATACAGAAGAAAAGCTATAATTCACAACAATAAACTGTAAAATTAAGGTTTGTCACTCTAGTGAATAGCCATAATAATTTATGTGTGTACAGATTTTCAATGTTTACCGATATATATATATATATATATATATATGTGTGTGTGTGTGTGTGTGTTTGTGTGTGTGTGCCTAAAGTTTTATTTTCCTTCTTCACTTGTCCCTAACCATCTATTCCATGTCCTCCAGTCCTCTTTATCTCATTCCAGTTCTTATTTCCTGCATCCATGAGTATCGAGGTCTTCCTTTTTTTTCTCCAGGTGGACACTATTCCAATGTTTCCTGAGTAACCTTTCTTCTTGCATTCGTCGTACATGCCCATAGCAACTTAACTGATTATATATTACATAAGTTGCTATTGAATATTTAGTTATTTTTTCTCTTGAACATCTTGCTGCTCTCTTCAACAAATCCATTATCATTGACATAATTTTTTGTTGAATTTCCATGCTTGAGCTCCATATGTGACTACTTCTCACTATTGGATTATTATATTTGAAACTTATATTTCCTGGTTATATGTCTGTTCCATAGGACACAATTCAACAATGCTGTTACAGCTCTACCTTCATTCCTTCTTTTCTTACTGTCATTTTCTTGTCTATCCCCTTTATCTACTTTTACCCCCAAATTTTAAATTTCTTCACATCCTCTAATATATCTCTTATGATCTTCTAATATTACATCTTTGTTTCTGCTCCAAATCCCATATATATTATTTTTATAAATTTATTTTCAAACCCCTTTAATATAATAATAGTCATTTCTTTTTTCCCGGTGGAGTTAAGATCGTAATGTCTTCTCTTCCACTTCACCACGTTTAAATCTAACAGATAATAACAATTATGAATTATCTACAACTATATTAATAATACATAATAGGCACACGCTAAACAATGTACAGATGTCAAGGAAAGAACGAAAAGTATTAAAATAATAATAATAATAATAATAATAATAACTACTTACATTTTATTAAATAATTGGCTTTGCAATAAAGGAAAAATAAAAAAAATAATAAAATATACCTATAAAAGGAAATTGTCTAAGGAAATATTTAATGATTTTGTTTTGAGTCGGTGAGTTTTTTATATGAGGCGAGGAAATTCCAGATTCGGGTTCTGAAACAAGGAAGGTGAGGAATAGTGAGATATTCGAATTAAAGGTACAGCTAGAGTTAAATTTTCTCTTGATCGTGTTAACTTATGGTGGGAAAATTGTGAATGGACGCTAGTAGAAATATAAAAGGGCGATGAGATGGACAAAGTGTTCGATAAGAAGCAGAGGCAATGTATCTTGGCCAATTGGAGCCAAGACAACATTTTAGTTACTGGAGTTACGTGATCTGATTTACGAATGTTGCACATATTACGTGCACAAAGCATTATGAACTCATTGGAGTCTTTGTCCGAATGTGAAACTCATTTCGGTTAAGAATAACTCACAATAATAGAAATGCGGCATTGTCAAAATTAACATGAACACTTTTCAAGGAAGAAGGAAGGCAATTTTTTCAAATGTTTTAGGGAACAAAAGATCGAACATATTTCTTACAAGAATCTGCCAATTAAGATTTTGGTCGAAATATACAACTTTTTTCACAAAAAGTTTAAATGGGATATCAGTTTGATTTAAATTTACAGAAACTATCGATGAATAATCAATTTTGTTTAATATACTATGATGACCGATAAAGATAGGCTGGACTTCTCAGGATTTATAATAATATTCGTTTGTTTCGTCCACTTAGCTATAGAGTTATGGTCTTCATTAAGTTGTTTAATTGAATTGTTAATCAGTTCTGGTATAGAATGTATATATAGTTGCAGGTCATCAGCGTTGATATGATATATGCAATTTTTAATTCAATCAGTAATATCGTTAACGTTTACAGAAAATAATATTGGACCTAATACTGATCCTGGTAGTACTCCGCACTCTACTGACCTCCATGAAGAAAAACAATCACCTACAACAACGCACTGTTGGTCAGTGAGGCAGGAGTGGAATGTTTGTATTAACGTGTCAAAAGCTCTAGAAAAGTCGACTAGAGTTAGAATAGTCAATTTACTACGGTCCATAGTCCGCCGAATGTCCTCAATAAAATTAAGTAATGCGGATGCCGTGCTGTAACCTGCCCGTAATCCTGATAGGTGTCAAGAAGTTCATGGTCAATTAGATAGATGGTAAATTGCTTATTTATAATTCGGTCTAATAACTTTGATAAAATAGGTAAATACTAGTAGATAGACAGATGGGTAGGTGGTTAAATAAACTCACACATATAATGAAATTAGGTATAATCTTCACTAACAGTCGGATTGCCCTGCAATCTACACCGACGGTCAGATTGCCCTGGACTCGCTCAGGGACTGAAGACACTATGCATATTGGTGAAACAAATAAAGTAAGTAGTATATGCAACAGGACCACGGGGAAATAAATTCACTGTGTGAAAAGCCATCGTCGGGATTCATGCCAACGAGACAAAAGACGCATTAGCGAAGAAAGCGATTGCAATCCAAGGTTTATTGGACTGTTAAGGTAAAATCCCTAAAAGTGTCATATTATTGCCCAGTTTTATAAAATTTAAGACAACTATCTGATAATTACTATAGATTTGTTGAATTGGACAATCCGATATATCTTTGTTATGTTGCACGAACATTGTATTTGCTAACGTATCTGACTTCTTACCTTTTGATTAGTACCACAGATACTCGCTAGATTGATAGAGTCTCGCTCACATAAATAACAGAAGAATCCATAAAGGCCTGAAATAGGCCAATAATACTGAAATATAATGAACTCCATTCATCCATCTGTATATCCATTTAAATTAAATAATACTAAATCGTGTAAAGCAAAGGAAATAAAAGGAATATGTCTTATATAAATAAAATAAAATATATGGAATTATTAAAAGATATCTTAGCCATACCGATATTATTTTCTTAGGTATTTCTATATAAACTAGCTTCAAACTCTAGTTTCGTAACATTTTAAAATATATTGTGCTCAGTACTCTTACGTGCCTGAAACACTGACATTATGGGAAATTGCCAAGAGTCATAAACCTAAACAGCGCAGGATTATTAATAATTGATAAATATATATTGAAAGACTGTCAGAGGATGGAAGTTGTAGCCCATAATCTGAATCAAGCGCCTGTTTTTGTATGATCAGTATATAATAATAATAATAATAATAATAATAATAATAATAATAATAATAATAATAATAACAACAACAACGATACGTTTGTTGCATTTAAACTGGCAGAGTTGAGGCCATACGACATTATCTTCCTCTCAGCCAGTAAAGTAAGATATGCAACATGCATTTATACATTATAATTAAAACTTTATTTTAAGTGCATATTTTTGTTAGCAATATTTTTAAATGAACACAATATTTTAAATATTACAGCGGTTATACATATTATTTATTTATAATTGTAAATAATTTGTGAATTTATCAAGGAAGTTATTTATAACGGCGTAGCCCAGTGTTGAGCCATAGCCTCTCCTTTGTTAGGAGTTACTAGACAAAGTTAATTAACTACGTTTTTGTCCATAGATGTCATGAATGGCATGCAGTCAATATACCGACTCAATGAGACATCTAGCAGGCAAATAAGGTATTACTAGTATGTTGAGATAGGTAAATTTTGCTTCGAGGTCTTTTTTTATTGAGATTTAAGGTTATTTTACAAGCCTGAAAGTCTTCAGACTCGAATCCAAGGCTTAAAGTCCCTCCCGAAGGAATTGCTCCATGGATTTTTTTCATCCTAAAAAGATTCATCGGCCCCGGCCGGTTTTGAATCCGGGACCAGAGGTAAAAGGAAGTTATAGGATAAAAAGTGAAACTACTCTAGAGCTTTCATTAGTTCTAATTTTTGCTTGAAAGTGGTTACTGTCTGGCAGCTCCTCATTTATACTAGTAACGAATTCTAATAATGGGAAGGTGGGAGAATGAAAGCAGCGAATAGTGTGATTTCTATGAAGGTAGGCCCAGTTTTTAATATTTAGTTGCATTGAGAACAAATTTTTACGTTACGATTAGAAGATAAAAAACGAAAGCGAGCTGACAGATATGAGGAATTAGAGACGTCAACAGTAATCAAAATGCAGCTTGACGGGCGTCTGTATTAGTGTCTGTGAAGGCGTTATAGAGAGAGACATGGATATAACAGGCGGCCCGGGCAAGAGCATACAGGGGTTAGGATAGAGTTCTTGTCCTGTCAGCATTGTGCAGACGAACGTCTACAACCAGAGATCTACAAAATGATTTACGAACAGCAACTGAGGTGGCAATTTCTGATCAAACTGTAAGAAATAGACTGAGAAATGCAAGATTGAGATCCAGAATCCAATTTAGAGCCCCTCGTATAACACGTAAGCAGAAAGAAGCCCGGTGCGATTTGCTCAGAACCATGTCAACTGGCAGCTCCGCCAATGGAAGGCTGTTCAGGGACAAATCAAGATTTCGTTTAACGGGTTCTGATGGTCGTACACATGTATGGAGATGTCCTTGTGAACGTTTCGAACCAACCACATTTATTGAACGTGACAAATTTGGAGATGGTTCTTTTATCATTTGGGCTGGGATTACTACTGAGTCTCGGACAGAGTTTATCGTTGTCCCACAGCGCATGAATGCTGATATTTACATTAATGGCATTATCCTTCAACATGTCGTACCCTTTGCTTATGGTATGGACCCTAACTTTCTTCTAATGAATGAAAATGCTAGATGTCATACAGCACAGGCTTCGCGAATGTACTGCAAGAATGTCAAATTCGGGTGATGGACTGGCTTGCATGCAGTCCGGATTTCAATCTGATCGATCATATGTGGGATAAGCTGGTAAAATTTGTTGGTAAGCGTCCTGCTGTGGCACTGAACCTGGAAGAATTTGCAAATGCTCTTACCGAGAAATGGGAGAGAACTTCACAAGTTGATGTAAGAAGGATTCTGTGAAGCATGCCTCGTAGGGGTAATGCAATCATTGAAGCTCACGGAGGACACACTAAGTAATGAGTGTTGAAATAACCATGGAAACATTGATTCCTAAAATAATAAATCTCATATTTCCACTTTGTTTTGTTACAAATGATGTGTTCGTATTTCCAATACTGTACATTGAAATATTTTTTGAATGTCTTTTCTAATTTACATAAATCTTCAATTCATAATTACAAAAGATCAAGAGCTAAATTGTTTCAATATTTATTTTGTGACTCTTTGGTTTAAACATGCGTTCCTCTAATTATAGTATATATATATATATATATATATATATATATATATATATATATATATATACAAGCGTTACTGCTATAAAGTAAATATTCTCTTTAATAATTTGCTTAACTGTTATGTTAGCCGCTAGATGGCAGTCGGAAGATCTTTCCGGCTACCTCTTGTGTGAATTGAGAATACTACATGTATAAGAAAATTGTATGTTTGTCTTGGAATTCTTGGGTAGCCCAGTTGGTTAGAGCGCTAAAGGTACAGACTTTAGAGACTCGAGTTCAAATCCCGACTCAAGCATTCATTTTTCTTTTCATATTATATATATATATATATATATATAGTAATTCTGCCCGAGGGCAGGTCTTTCACAGCAATCATAGCATTTTCATGCTATGCTTTCAGCTTTACTAGGGAATTTTAGGTGTGGTAGCTATTCAGAAAAAGGAACAGACTTCAAACATATATTTCTTCCAAATTACAAAAAAAAAAAACAATTCCAATATTCCTGGAAAGAGAAAAGTTTGAAGTTCTGATCACGGCCGCATTGGCACTGTTGCTTGTCATGTTGATTGTGTGTATCAAAATGCCGACACAACAGGACGTTGGAGTGGAAGAGGAGGAGCAGAAGATCAATTTCATTGCCGATGGCCTCCCAGGCCACCAGACCCAACGCCGTGTTATGTTTATCTCTGAGGATACATAAAATACCGTGTTTTTATCCGCCCCATGCCTGATACTCTTGAAAATCTGCGACATCAAAATGATGAAGCTGTGAATTCGATAACTAGAGACCAGCTGATCTGCGTGTGGCAAGTACCGCCACCATTTTGATATTTATAGTTTAACACATGGTGCTTGAACTTTTTCTCTCTCCAGGAACGTTGGAGTTGTGTTTCCATTTATTGTATTTTGGGAGATATAAATGTTTGAAGTCTGTTCCGTCTTTGTGAATAGCCCTGTATATATATATATATATATATTATATATATATATATATATAGCATGGAACTCACTTCCCAGTCATGTCAGGGACTGTCAATCGCTATCATTATTTGAATCCAAATTAACTGATATCTTAAGTTCGACACAATGAAAACATTAAGTGCCTGACAACTATATAGAGCATTCCATTAATAATCATGTACTTTATTTTATATAATTTTAATTTTATTATATTCTATGTTTTTGTTAGTATTAGTTAGTATTAGACAACATCATCATTGTATTTTGTTTAGTCTGTATTTTAATATCTTAAAATTGTAATATGTACGTAATTTTTGTATAAATTTACTATTCGCTGGTTGAGTGGAAGAGAAGGCCTTATGGCCTTAACTCTGCCAGCTAAAATAAATTATTATTATTATTATTATTATTATTATTATTATTATTATTATTATTATTATTAAAGTAAGAGTCCATGTTTCGCACCCATATAATATTACTGGTAGAATAATAGTTTTATATATTTTCGGCTTAACGTTGTTTTAAAGGAGTTGGGACATCAAACGTCTCTGCAATGCATAATAGCACGCATTTACAGATTTGAGCCTATGTTTAATTTCTTTGTGCATCTCATTCCTATTTGTGATTATTGTTCCTAGGTATTTGAATTCAGCCACTTCCTCAAAATTTCCCTCATTTTTCATTAGCTGATCCATAGTCGCATTATATACGGAATTTCTACGTGTTGACCATATATTTAGTTTTAAGCTGATTATTATCCTATCTCCATTCCTAAGTTCTTAGTGTTTGCCATAGTGGCTGTGCGTGTTGGCCTTCAGTATCTCCTCGCTAAATCGGCCAGTAGTACTACATCATCAGCATGAACTAACAGCTTATTAATACCATTCAGTTGTAAGCCTTCCTCATTCTCTAAAGATTTAATGGCATGCTCTAGTACAAAATTAAATAGTAGAGGAGATAGTGCATCTCCTTGCTTCAACCCATTCTGGATTTCAAAAGTGTCTGAAAACTGTTTGCCTACACGCACCCTACTCTTTGAGCCATTTAGACACATTCGTATAAGTCTAACTAACTTTTTAGGAATTCCGAACTCCAGCAGGATACTATATAACTTCTCCCTCTTAATTGAATCATATGCTTTTTTGAAGTCTACATATAGTTGATATACAGTACCATTATATTCCCATTTCTTTTCTAAAATCTGTCTTATACTAAAAATCTGATCTGTTGTAGACCTATTTCTTCTAAATGCACATTGATGATCTCCTAGAATGCCATCAATATAGGGAGTAAGTCTGCTTACTAATATATTTGTTAGAATTTTGTACGAAGTTGAAAGTAATGAGATGTCCCTGTAGTTGTTGCAATCAGTTTTATCTCCTTTCTTATAAATTGGTACGATAATTGATTCCTTCAATTCATCTGGAAGAGCTTCTTTTTCCCAAATCATACTAAGCAACCAGCGTATCTTGTCCATCAATTTTTCTCCCCCTGATTTTATCAGTTCTGCTGGGATCTAATCTGAACCTGATGCTTTATACATCTTCAATTTTTCAATCGCCATTTCTACCTCTAATGCACTTGGCTCTGCGACTAGCATTTCTGCTGTCTGTAACTTATCCTCCTCAATGTCCTGTTCTGTATGTACATTTAATAGCTGATTAAAGTAACTTTTCCATCTATTTAATATACTCCTAGAATCTGCAATCATATCCTCATTTTCATTCCGAATTTTATTTGTTCTAGCCTGAAACCCTTTCTTCTCTATACTAATTCCCTGATATAATTCTCTAATGTTCCCATTTTTTGCATTCATTTCAAGATCATTAATCTTCTCTCTCAAATATTCCCTCTTTTTACTCTTTAGTAACTTGGTGGTTTCCCGTCTAACACTACCCAATTACTCTAAATTTACCTAATTTGGCTCGTGTAACCATTTCATTTTTGCTAGCTTTCTTTTCTTTACAATGTCGGCACATTCCTCATCAAACCATTTCTTGTTTTGCCTCTTTTTTAAACAACCAATGCTTTCTGATGCTAATTTAATAGTATCTCTTATAGCCTCCCATTCTTTATTTATATCAGTTTCTTCTTCGTTTGCCACATCGTCATCTGAAGATTCCAGTACTTCAAATTTATTAGCAATTTTGATTTGGTATTCTTGCCGCATTTCATCATTTTTCAAGTTTTTTAATTCATATTTTACATAATCATCTTTAGCGTTTGTTCCTCTCATAAGCGATAGCCGTTGTCTGATTTTCACTCTGACCAGATGATGATCCGAATTGCAGTCTGTCCCTCTAACTGATCTAACATCCATGATGCTACTGTGCCAGCGTTTATCCACTAATACATGATCTATCTGGTTCCGAGTTTCTCCATCTGGGGACGTCCAGGTGTATTTATGAATATCCTTATGCTGAAATGTTGTGCTCTTAACAATGAGATTCTTTGATGTGGCAAATGTGACTAATCTAACCCCGTTGACGTTACAATCTTCATGAAGACTGAATTTGCCTATTGTTGGTTTGAATATATCTTCCCGTCCCACTTTTGCATTAAAATCTCCTAAGACAATTTTCATATGATATCGTGAAAGGCTATCAAATAAGCATTCTAATTCTTCATAGAACTCATCCTTGATCTTGTCATCTTTGTCTTCTGTGGGGGCATGTACATTTACAATTATAAAATCATGTCGTTTACCCTTAAGAATTATGTATGATATCCTATCACTAACAAACTTAATATCTCGGATAGCGGATAGGATCCTCCTTCTGACTAAAAAACCCGTTCCAAATGCAGGTCTTTCTGCACCCCCACAGTATAATGCAAAGCTTCCTGATTCCTGACTACCTACTCCTGGCCACCTAACTTCCTGTAAAGCGATTATATCCAAGGGCGATTTATCTAATTTCCGCGTTAATATCTCTAGTGCCCCGCTATTGTATAAAGTCCTAACATTCCATGTTCCTAGGAACATGTCCCTGTGTTTGAGCATTTGGCATGGGTTCCCTGAAGTAGTCCCCGCCCGGAGAACAGAATGGGGGACTATTTGACCTCCGGAAAATTTTACCCCAGTTGAACCCATGTCCGCATTTCTTTACGGTTCTATTTTTACGGTGAAAGATCGTCACTCTTTCGCCCAAGATACTTTTTTCGTCTGGCTTATCACCTTCGACAAGTCCGGCATGGGTAACCCTATCGGCAGCAATGCTACCGCCGGCATAGCTCTCAGGATCATTTAAGCACACAAGCCACTCCACCATGACAAGGTAAAGATACTTAAAATTTTCTAAATTGTTAATTTTCTTGAATTAAGAAGGACGCGGACGGTCTTGAGATCATGATTTGAAGAGCTGCTTACTGTAGAATATGTGATGAAGTTTTGTCACGCGTTCTCGCCTTATAAGGGAGATGACTGCTCCCATAAAGTCATCTTCCCCACTCCAAATGCACATGTTATTCATTCTCTCTTAGAGGGTCGGATACTATTCGTTTGGGGTTCCTAAATGTATCGGCAATAAATTCCTATGCACGTTAGTGCGCTTTCCAGTTGTTATTAAATGTATTGGTAATTTTCCACGTGTTCCTTCACTTCTTGGTATTTTACTCAGTCATTACTATTTATTGTATTAATTACATTTTAATATTTTGGATCTATTAATTCCTGGTACAAAACCTACATTTAAAAATTGCTCTAGCGGGCGCCATGATTGTTTTCTCGGAACGAAGCTATATGCTTAGTGTTTAATTAAAAGGGAAAGATTTAATAAATAAACCAGAAAAATCACATCATAAATTCAACTTACTGAGGAATTCACTTGTTTTTACGCAGTTATTATGTAACAGACTTTTTAAATTCCCTGAATTGTACATCGCCGTAATACTTTCCGATGTTTGTAAAAGCGCGATCGTTCAATTCATTTTACAGGAGATGATTAAAAATACCACATCAAAATTTTAACATTGAAATTTAACCGATATGCTCTCCCGAGTTACAGAAAATATTTCTCCAATTACGGCCCGATAAGTTAGTAGTCCCTTTATCGAACCAATAGATAACGTTCGTGCAACACAAAACACGAGTTAGTAATAATTTAATATTATTATACAATTGACATTTCACGTTTTAGAAAACGGGCATCAGTAAAGTGATTGACTGAAGTCTAGAAAATTTCCGTAGAGTTACAGAAGGATTAAGATAAACAAATGTTTTATTCAGTTTATTAATAAGAATCGGGTGCAAGATAATTTCTATTTGAATTTATATTGCTTAAAAGATATGAATACATTAGGGCGTACTTATATAAATATTAAATTATTTGCGCTTGTGAAGCCAGAGAATAAACTCTATTTTTACACGCTTTATATTAGCTTGACCTGTATCTATCTATCTATGTAACTGAATCTTTCAACGCGTTTTTCACCCACTTAAAATAATTGGATCGACTTGAAATTTTATATACTTGTAAAGGACCCGTGACAATACAATAATTTCATATTTATTTTCAAAATCCTGGCCAGAATCATCAGAAAATCAAAAAAGTGTCTTTGTATTTATGTAACGGAATCTTTGAACACGATTTTCACCCACTTAGAAACATAGGGTAGACTTGAAACTTTGTATACTTGTAAAGGACCCGTGACAATACAATAATTTCATATTTATTTTCTAAAATCCTGGCCAGAATCATCAGAAAATCAAAAAAAGTGTCTTTGTATTTATGTAACGGAATTTTTGAACTCGATTTTCACCCACTTAGAGACATTGGATCGACTTGAAAATGTGTATACTTGTAAAGGAACCGTGGCACTACAATAGTTTCATATTTTATTTCTAAATTCCTGGCCAGAATCATCAGAAAATAAAAAAAATTAAAACTGGTATAATAGGTTACGGACTTGACTTTTTAGTCAATCGTTGTAAGAGCTCAGTTGGTAGAGCGGTGAACTAGTGGTATATCATTTCAGTAATCAATAGGTCGCTGGTTCGAATCCGGCGGGGGAGGACTTTTTTTTTAGAAGAGTAATACTTTTAGCTCATACCACAATAGTATGGAATTTAAAGATATTTACATTCCTATCTTATTCTGTAAAATATTAAAACTAAAAAATAAAAAAGTAAATAATAGTTTTAAAAAACTAAAACAGCACGCTTTATTAGAAAACCGAACTCAAAAATGAAAAATAATTTTAATTTCCAACACGCTTGGGATAAATTTAAAGTGGTCAACAAAAAAATCATCTCCAACACATATAGAATAAAACTAGAATTATCAACAAAAAGAAAATAGTTTTACCATCAAAAGCGTGGGGTGCTTTTTATGATTTTTACATGTTCTTCTTAGAGACTTTACTTTTACCAATATCTGTTTATTATCAAGTAAATTAATTGATATAGAGCACCCCACGCTTTTGATGGTAAAATTATTTTCTTTTTGTTGATAATTCTAGTCTAATTCTACATGTGTTGGAGATTTTTTTTGTTGACCACTTTAGATTTATCCCAAGCGTATTGGAAATTAAAATTATTTTTTCATTTTTGAGTTCGGTTTTCTAATAAAGCGTGCTGTTTTAGTTTTTTAAAACTATTATTTATTTATGTATTAGTGAACAATGTAAGAAACAGACCAAGAACTGCTGTTACACGGAACGTGGATTGGCCTGTACGAAAGACGAAATACTAAAACGATATATCAAAATGTATACTGACTTTATAAACCCTCTACGGTTTGTCAGGCTATAATATTAACATGCAGTACATTAATGTATTAATATATCAACCAACATCTCGATGAATATTATAGAATAATATTTCTAAGCCTAATCAATTCAACACAATGTATGTATGTATGTATGTATGTAGTATGTATGTATGTATGTATGTATGTATGTATGTATGTATGTATGTATGTATGTATGTATGTATGTATGTATGTATGTATGTATGTATGTATGTATGTATGTATGTATGTATGTATGTATGTATGTATGTATGTATGTATGTATGTATGTATGTTTGATTTGTAGCAGGTAACAGTAAGGTAGGAAACAGGTCGAGTTTTTGTTTAATTTAACTTCACAAATGTTTACACATTTTGAAATCTTCTTTATTTCTTTCACAATACTTCGCTGTGCACGGGATTATGAAGGGCGGTAATCGTATCGCCATCGTAATTGTACTTTCTCTTTAATATAGAACATATCATAAATTTCCAAACTAACTTGTGACATAAGTATTAAGCAGAGTCTGCAGCTGGGCCCAAATACAGACATAAATTCATATTTCTTAATTAGAACCTCTAGTGTATTATTCAACACTGATGTCTCAAGAGAAAACCAATCATATTTAACTTTACTATTGATATAAATTACGATGGTCATGAGAGGTGTGGGAATTATTCTGAAAGTACATAAAACTTAGGTTCAAGCTCAGGTTGACACAGTTAAGCAAGCTACAATCAAAAGACATGAAAGCTCAACTAAAATTGATATATTTAATAATTGTAAGTAAAATAAGTATAAATAGCCGTTTGTAGCAATACATGAAACATGAACATAATTAATATAAATAATCTGAACAGTTGTCGGTTTTAAACAACAAGAATAGCACATATATACATGGTAGAATTTACAGTCATCCCAAAATGAACAAACTTCTTAACAGCTCCCTTGGTACAAAATAATTGAACAGTCCTAGGGAAGGGACCCTACTTATGATCCCCCCCCCCGACGAACTTGCTTAAACGAAAGGTAGATTGCGACTGTTAACTTGGCTTGGCTTCTAGTCGGGGACATTAGTCATCGCGCATTCCAAGTCGCGCAGATGACGTCAGGAAGGGTATTAGGAGAGGACATAGCTTGGAAGGGATAGAGCACCGAATACAGTCATATTCGCCATCACAGAGTCTATAATGAACGTCACGGCAGCAAAATCACTTCACCACGGTACAGCTGTATAAACACACTTTTGTTCCCACTCTGAGCCTGTAAAAGTAAAGTAAAGTAAAGTGATCCCACAACAGGCCCGGAGGCCCTTGGGATAGTAGGAGGTTAAGGCTCCCACTTTTTCTAGACAATCGGCACTTCATGTCAGCCGGGTTGTCAGCCCTGCGTGACGGCCGCCTTTACCGCCAGAACAAGCGTCTGGTACTCATTTACGTTAGAGGCTGAGTCGACCCCAGGGTCATAGTGCCGCCAGAGGGTTTGGGTCAGTTTAAAAATCCTGACCCCAACGGGACTTGAACCCTCGACCCTCCGGCTTGTAGCTCAGTGCCTTAACCACTACGCTACGGCGTGCTTATAAACATAATTATTATCTTCTATACTTTGCAGACGTCTTCATTAAAAGTGTATTTTTTTCGTCACGACCGACCCGGGCAATTCACTCGCTACTAACTTTCGCGATCGACTGATTCGTTGACCGGACTCGAATCTCCTTTATATGTGATGTCAGAACTATCTAGAATTGCTAATCTGGAACTCTCGAATAGAAAGCCCGAAAGCCATATTCTTCCAGAAATCATGTATAGACGCGTGTGTAAACATCTCAGCGGGTCCCTCCGACTCGTGAGTCGCCAGTTCACGAATTTCCTTCTATACATGTAAAAAGCGACCTGATTCCCGCCAATGCTCGCGAATTAAAAAACCCGGTCCGAAAATGTGTCCCAGTATGAATATATGTTCCAGAATACCTCTGTAAAGCTTGAAGCTTTTTCATTCAATCTGGAAAATATACTGATGGGGACAATAGATGACTACAACCCCTAGACGTGTAAGATGGGTGACATATAAATAATCGTTAACGATAATAGTGTCGAATCCATAGTTTCCGGGGAGTCAGAGATAAATATTCCGATGCCGTTTAGGTGCACCTTTAGCTCCCATCGACATAGAGGGTGAGAAAGAATGAAACATAAAAGGTCAAAAATGACTAGATTGATGATTAGTGATAATTCCAATTGCCTTTAAGCCTTAAAACCCCTAGTATCCATAGGTAAAAGTGAGAAAGTCTGCCTATAGAGAGGCGCTTCAGTTCCATCCCGCCAATATTCATTCTACACTGTCCGTACCTTGTGTATCACTGTTATTATAAGTGAGGTTCTTGGTTGACGTATATTTCTAAAATCCAGTGATGGGGACTGTCCATACCCTGCAGTAAGGATTCAAACACGACGGCGTCTAAACCTAAAATAAAGTCCTATTTCCATAATGAATGAGAAATTTAATATCTTGTCATTCAGAAATATAACATAGTGTATTTTTTATGTGTCCAGTGACCTTTAGATACTTCGCACACTATACAATGTCAAACGTCACTTCACCTCGACTCACGCCAAGACTTAATGGAAAGATAAAGTTCCATGCATGTTTATCGAAGAGTAATAAATAATCCGTATTTACGATTGGATCATTTTAATTATCTTCTCATCAATATCATCATAATCGTCATCGTCATCATCATTATTATATTATTATTATTATTATTATTATTATTATTTACAAGACCATACTAAAATGTAGCACATACATAAATTATTGTTTGAGTTTGTCTCTAACATACATTTATTTATAAAACAGGATTCTAGACTAAGAAAGTCTTAGAAAATATGAAACACACAAGGTTATGCACCAGCCATTGCAAAAAATGTTGTATGAGCTAGTTTCCGGATTTCCAACCATACTGCAGAAAAATAAGACCATTTGCAGAGGGAGAATTCGTTAAAAAAGTTACTGCTAATGATATTGCCCCGCATCTAGTTAAATCTTTCAAATTCATCACTTTTCATGTCTAACAGTCACTGAAATAATTGTTGCAATGGTTTGTGATGTTGAAACAGTGAATTGCGAAAATACAAAGTTTGCAGTGATTCTCCCATGCATTAGATGAGAGCCCGACCAAACAAATACTGCCCATTTGGTTGTATTTATCGAGTCGATGAAATCTCAGTCAAGCAGAGCAATTGTGATAGCAATTATGAGCTTGTATTATTATAGACAAAGACACGTTTGTAATAATAACAATAATAATAACAACAATAATAATAATAATAATAATAATGCTTTATTAAGCTGACAGAGTTAAGGCCATAAGGCTTGCTCTTCCACTCAGCAGCGAATAATAAAATCATACAAAAATTACATACTAATTACAATTTTAAAATATTATTAAAATAAAGACTAAACAAACAACAATGCGGATCTGGTCTAATATTAACTAACACAAACAAAACATGCAATAAAATATAATAAGAAAGGATCCTGGATGAATATTATAGCTATATACAAATGACTGAATATAGTTGTTATACAGGTAGTATTTGCATTTGTGGAACTCAAGATATCAGTTCATTTGGATTTAAACAATTATATGATTGACAGTTCCTGACATGACTGTGAAGTGAGTTTTATGATTTTGAAAAAATTTTCTAGACGAAACCAGTGTGAATACCCGAGATATAAAATATACCAGTGTATACATTGTTCAGTTCACCGGGATTCATTATATGCACAGGCAACAAATGTTAAAATCGTAGATCTAATGAACGTTGTTGTAAAAAATTGTTACTAACATAAACTGATCGACAATTTGTTAATAACAAACTGATCGACAATTTATCGCTTGTTGAATATATGGATCCAGAACACTCAGATCTCCCGTATTACTAGAGTCCCGGATTTGTATGTAATTACATTTTTTTCCTTGATGTGTTCTTTGGCAATAACCGAAAATGTTGACGATTCACATAAATCTAGACCTTATACTTATCAATATTACAAAACCCATTCTAGACTTTTTTCGGCATGCGATTATTGAAGCAGTACAACTGTATTAATTCACCTGTTTTTCAGCACTGAAATGAATGGTATGTTGGCTATGTTATAACTGTGGATACTATGGTCGTGACGTAATTCCCGTACTCCCTTTGTTTCGGTCTACAGTTAAGTCACACAGTACTTGTAAGCATATAAACATAGGCCTACTAATTACATAGTCTATGTCCCCGCTATCTAGTGATAATCATCTCCTCTCTGTCCTGCGTCTTAGCGGCATAACAACCCAAGCCAACACAGACTGATTAATTCAAAATAGAAGATGCCAGAGTTCCACTAACCGTCCAGTATATGTTCAGAATAATTATAATTATCCATTTCATGTTTACAGTCTTTATAAACATGTTTATTTAACGGTAAACGGTATTCAAATGATAATAATAGAGAATCGTGCACATTATTTGATCATGAATGTGTGGTATATATTGGCAACCAATCGTTGTAGATCTAGCATACACCAAATACAACTAAAGTTTTTATCGATTTATATGATAAGGGGTATATATATATATATATATATATATATATATATATATCATGTTGCCAGTTGGGACACAGAAGTTTAAACTACTTTTCTCGGATAAAGAAATAATTTATAAGGAACATATTGGTAAACTTTATTATTTGAAATAAAATAAAAGGAGAAGAAAATTATGTAATTATTGCTACAACTCATTGACGTGTTCTGCCATTCCCTTCCTTACCAGTTATAAGTGGACGGGGGACATCATAATTTGCCCTTCATTCACAGTTCCAAATTCCGTCTCTAGGGGGTAAGAGGGGTGTAGGCCTAAAGTGTAAAAATATATTTTAAAAACCGACTGAATTAGTTTTGATTCCATTGCTTTCAAGGTATCTGAGTTGGATAGTGACACTCCCGATGCCATTTGAGTCGAATTTCAATCCCTATCGTCATGAGAGGTGATATAATATCTCAACAATGACTAATATTAGTGTCGAATCCACAGTTTTCAGGGTCTCTAAACTGACTGGAGACAGGAATATTGGGATAAACTAATGTTCGGGTAACGACAGGTAATCAGCTAGTGAAACAACTGTATGTGCTAACAATCATGTACTCTATAACCGTTAGAATTATTTTAAAATGCATGGAGTATCACTTCAAGGAATAGAACGTTCAGAATAAAATTATATCAACATAAAAATACATACATACAAATAGATTAATGTTAAATCATTATCATTTTTATTTTACATCAAATATTTGCCTTTATCTGTCTACCCGTGTATCCAACAGTCTGTCTACCTACCTACCTGTGATCACATATATATATATATATATATATCCGCGAAAATCTGCAATATAACATATATATATTGTAAATTAAAAATTATCTTTAATTTGCTTATTTGTTATAGTAGCCACTAGAGGGCAGTGAGACTCAGTTCTCGCTACTTCTCGTCATAGAGAATATACATAACGAAAAATAAATTTTTGTGCTAGAATTGTCTGGAGGCGTAATTGGTAGTGCACTGAAGTATCAATTCAGAGGTCTGGATTGAAATCCCGGTTCAGGCATTTATTTCCCTTTTCATGATATATATATGTGTGTGTGTGTGTGTGTCTCTTACGTATTTTCTATCTTATATAAGGGTGATCCACAGTTTGACAATTTCATGTCACATTCTGACACGAATTGGATTATGCAGGAGTGCACGGTATGAAGTAAGGACGCTAGGATAATTTTATATTTCACACGATACGAAGTCAGGGTTAATTGAGTTGGAGCCAAGTTTCTCGCTCTATGTATGCATGTATGTAATACTCTGGAAATTAAATTTACAACTGCAGTGCACTCAACCCGACACTTGTATTTCACTCTTATAAAGCTGGTGGTTCCGTACATATCTCAAGCTGTTCCTTTTCAGATTTCCTGCTCCCGGTTTCATGGTCAGAATATATCGCTACCAAACAAGAATCCCCGTATTTATTTCCCTGGTTTATATATATATATATATGTGTATGTGTGTGTGTGTAATTTCTCTAAAAAGAGAGTAATCGCAGTTGCAAAAGGGTTTTTTTTTATGTTTCACAACAGGTAAAAATTCAAAAACGAAGATGTCAAAATGGAGTGTTACAAGAAAAATTTATATTAAAAAAAAGAACCCACCCACACATACAAGAGTATCGAAAATCTTATAATTTTGTTAGTAACGTAGATATACATATTATTTTCAGATTTCTTAACTAGATTTCGATACTTTTCAATTTAAGTTGCTATTCAGTTGCTGAGAAGCTGAGTGAGACAAAATGTAGGTCCTATAACACTGGTATGCATGATTCTGGGGTTTCCTGCAAAATATGTCTAATTGACTAAATTTGATGTGCTGATTCCAAAACTTCAATACTTTTTTCTAGGATGTATCATTTTTTACAATTAGCAATTATATCTAAAGTTTTAATTTAGTTCTGTGCATAAATATTGTACCATGGAGCTAAGAAATGTTGTGAATTTCATTGTTGAATGTTTTATATGTGAGTGGGATAGTAGAGCCCTGATCACCGGACAAGAAAAAGTTGGAAGCAGAGTCTTGTGCCATAGGAATGAAAAATGTTGTTCATGAAAGACTTGTGGGTCCGAAAAATGTTTTTTTACCACATTTGAACATAAAATTAGGCCTAATGAAGCAATTTGTGAAGGCTTTAAACAAGGATAGCAACTGCTACAAATACATCTGCAAGAGGTTTCTTGGAATATGTGATGCTAAAGTTAAAGTGGAATATTTGTTGGACCACAAATTAGGAAGTTGATTTCTGATACCTTATTTGAAGAAACGATGACAAATGCTGAAAAACAGGCATGGGCTGGTCTTAGGGGTGTCATCAAAAACTTTCTAGGAAATCACAAGGATCCAAATTACAAATATATTGTAGAATATGCATGAGAAATTTCAAAAGCTTGGCTGCAATGTGAGAGTTTTACATTTCCTACAGTCTCATTTCGAAAATTTCGGCTGTGTCAGCGAGGAGCAGAGATGAAAGATTTCACCGCGACATAAAGGAGTATGGATAAGACTTTATCTAGGAAAGTGGAATGTGAATATGATAGCTGACTATTGCTGGTCGCTGAAAAGAGATGTACCAAATTCTTTCTATATTAGAAATTCTAAAAGGCTTTCATTTAAAAGCAGCACGTAAAAATGTTGTCCAATGTTCAAATTTAAGTGATTATTTAGAACAGACGTGAAATATTCTGAAACTTTTAGTGTTGAGTGTTGTGGATTTATTTACTGATATTTAATAATAGAAACATAAATTTGATAGAACCGAATATAAAAAAATATATATTTTACTATTTCTTATATTGTACGTGATGGAGACAAACTAAGTTCATATTCTGATTCAGCACAGCCAAATTAGTGATAATGACATATTGGAATAAAAAACCCCAGACAAAAAGTTAAAATTTGCATATCAGTGTAATTAATAAAACGTATATTGTGTAAGCCTTGAATTGAACCTGGACCCCTAATGTGATTACTCAAATACGTTAATACTTATCCGCAGATGCAGGACAATGGATGACTGCATAGACTGGCAGACAGATTAAGGGTCACCCCAATTATACTAAATTTCCTGGGTGAAGTTATTTTGGGGAATTTTCCTCACCTGTAAAACAAATGTTAGTAAACTTTAAGCTCCAAACGGTCCCCGAACATCATCTGGCCAACCTTATAATTAAATTAAGTTAGATTAGATTAAGCTTAGTTTAAGGCCTCTCATGGTTCATAATTACCATCATCATCACCTCTCATACCATCAAGAAAGCGTAACCTCGCCTTCCAGGCGCCCCAATATCAGAAGTGGGTTTCAAATACGCCATGCCAAGAGTGAGTTCAAGAAATGTCGTGGTGACAACCTGGTGGTATTGATAAAAAATAAATTTAATTAAATAAAACTTCATTGTGTAAGATATTAAATCCGACATATTGGACATGTATAAATATAGCATGTTCCTGCAACCCTGTATGAAAATGGCCAATAAAGTAAAGCGTTGATAACAGACATATATATATTAGGTCTACTTTAAAATGGGAAATGTGGATATTTACTTCAAATGAATACTATAACTCCATCTATCGGAGGAATATAGAAACGTGAGGTTCTGCATGTTTTTTTTCTTATTTATTTTAATTTATTAACATAATTGCCTTGCCTTAAATGTTCGTGCTGTCTCAGTAGTGGCGCCCCATTGAGTTGATCCTTCGACAGTCCCTGTAAGGCCCAGCTGTCGTGGAGAATTTAAAAGTGGCTACAAAGGGAGAGGTTAAACTAACGAAAAGAAGCATATACGTAAACAAATATTTAATTCTCAAACAGAGGAAATCACGACAAATCCGAACTCTAAAAGTTACGATTTTTCTACAACTATTTTAAAAGAATTGAAAGTGTCGGTAACTGAGAAACTGTATGAAGATTTAAAGTAATGCATCATTTAAGTGGAAGCGTCAAGAGTCCCGAGGGGGACCGCTCTCAGGGCCGTCACTTGAGTAAACTTGTGTTTTATAAAACAAAGTGGTGCCACAGTCCCTGGTTACGCATACAGTTTATATATTCACAAACAGAACATTAGACACAGAGAGAAATGCAAATAGAAATGTAATGAAAACAAAACAAAAAAAAGCCAAAACAAATTAAAAAAAAAACGCTTCCGACTCTTTCTCATCCTTAACCTGTCCCAGTGGTTTTAGTGGATACCATGATCGCTTTAGATTCTAGGTTCCTAAATACAACATCACTGGGAAGGTAAGTCGTGGATTGGCCCTGTCCTAGATTTACAGCAATAAGGAAAAAGAAAAACTAATCAAAAATACCGTAATAGGCTTGAGAAATTGCGCGTCCTTTGATGACTAGCATTAAATTGTGACGCTAAACGACGTTAAATGTTAAAGAATGTTGTTAAATAAGATTCTAGTTAGCTATCTAACTAACACACGTAAAAGAACCACAACTTGAAATATGAGGACTATGAGCAAAATTTGTTTCCCCTTCCATGCCCCGCTTTGAATTGTGATTCTAATACATATAACTTTATAAGGAAAACCCTGTTCAAACAATAGGAAAACTCCTCTAAAATTGAAACATTGTTGATTTTCAATAATTGTATGAGAAAACCTATTATTTATAAGTTCAATCTCTTCAACATTATTATAGTTTTATTTTTCTGTGAATAAATTTGTTTATAATCATATCCTGCTCCATAGAATATATATATATATATATATAATTGTCTATTTATGCTGATCTTTCCCTATCCAATCTAACTTATTGTACAACAGACTCATCCCCTATTTTGGAACTGAATTTGGATGTTATCAGGCAGGATTTCGCTCTGGCAGATCCACTGTAAATAAAATGTTCACATCAACCCAGATTCTTGACAAAAAAGTAAATCTAATATCTCCGCACATATTCTATACACTAAAATAGAGCGAATGAAGCATAGAAGGAAATATTTTTGCATCCCTATAATGCTATGACAAAATTACGAATCTCCCAAAATTATTATAAAATTAATATTAACTCCAACAGATGAAGAAATAAAAATTAAAAATCAATCTACACTCTCACCGCCTTCTAAATATGTAATGGCGTTGACAAGACGCATAATATTTAAAAATCGACCCCGACCCAACTTATACCGTACACTTACAATTCTAATATGAGAACAGATTTCGGGGAAGAAGGTTCAGTATTGAATTATATGAAATATTGGACGAAAATAACACAATTAACTTCATTAAAATAGATAGACTTAGATAGGCAGGACAAATAATGAGGGAGGATGATAATGAATCTACTAAAAATACTAAATTTAAATCCTGGTGGACAGCGAGAACGTCGTAGACTCAAACTTCGATGGAGATGTGAGATGGTGAATGACTTAAAGAATGTTGGGTGCAGAAATTAGAAATTAATTGTCTAAGATAGGAATAGTGAAGCTGTAGAGCTAAAGATGATGACGATGACCTAAGTTTTACAATTCTAGTTCGTTATTTGCTTATTTTAATATCTGCAATGTGCTGACATGTGATATTACAAGAACCAAATCCCATGTCAATTTTCTTTGCTATTGTCTAGTCAGTAGGTCAAATATGTTCCGAGCTCTTACTGAATGCTTCTGAACAACTTATTTTACAAAGGAAAATACCATTAGGCGTTGGTAGGAGGGCAATATTCGTGTGGATATTAGGGAACTAGATATTTCGGATTTGAAGAAATTTGAAATGCAGAACAAAGAAAACTATATTTCAAGTTCTGTTACAAAGCATTTTATTATATGGGTCCGAAACCTGGACAGTAAGTAGAAAACAAGCCAACAAGCTGTTAGCAGTAGAAATGGATTTTTGGAAGCGATCGACAAGAATTCCAAGAAAGGATAAAGTCAAAAACTGCACAATAAGGGAAATTGTGCAAGTTGAAGAAAATATAGTAGAAAAAAACAGAAGAAAAACGTTCGAAATGGTATGGACACCTCATAAGAATGGAAGAAAATAGAATACCAAAGAAGATCCATGAGTGGAAAGCTACTGGAAGAAGTGGAAGAGGCAGATCTAGAGAACGATGGATAGATGGAGTGAGGAGAAGTACGGAAGCTAGAGATTTGAGGAAAGATGATGCTTTAGACAGGGACCCCTGGCGACAATTCACTTTAGGTTGAAGGAGAAACACACTATTGTGGAATATTCCTAATACAAATTTTAATAAAGAAATGGGAAAAACGTATGCAATAAACTTTTAGACAATATACGCGAGCATTGGGAGAAAAATGTACACATAAAAAGGAGTTGAAAGGTTATATCGAAGACAATAATTATAAATATTATAATATGGAATTATAAAATTAAGAACCTTGTAATTGCAGTATCAACTGATAAAACATTTGAACTACTCTAGGCTTTTGGAATCAGTCCCATCTCAGCAGAATTTTGTTTTGGCCTTTCGAGACAAGTCCCATCTTCAGCAGAAGGTTTTTTTCTCGGTACAACCTTCTGCTGAAGATTTGGTCCCGAAAGGCCTATAGCGTTTTAAATGTTTTATCAGTTGAGGAGACTCCAATTAGAAGGCACTTAATTTTATATCATAATTGTTATATCGTGACTAATACCTCAACGGAATTGTACCATGTACTTTGTTATTACTGAAGATAATTGCGTGAAAAGTAGCGACTAGAGAATAGGCCTAATCGTGAAATTGATCAAATTAAACAATAAGATAAAAACATGACATGAGTTGAAAAAAATTATTAATATAAATGTGACTTATTTATTTAAAACAATAGCAAACTATAATAATTTTGTTTTATATAATACATTTATAAGGTATACGAAAACAGAGGGTCTTTAGGTGTGAATTTCTTCTAAAATATGTAGAGAAGAAAAAAAAAGATATTAACATGAGTCTGCTAATGCTTGGTTACTTCTGTGTAGGTAATTATAAGAAGAAAAATTAATTGTGCATCCCAGACAATTTGTTTGCTGAAATTAAAAGCTGAGAAATATGTTGCAGTCTTTTGTTTGTAATACTATAAGATAAAAAAATAAAAATTAAAATGTACCTGTTGGCAGGTGCTGTCGTCCTCAACTTTGTTATTAACGTTAATAATATTTTACATACATCATTTTAACAAAGTTGAGGACGACAGCACCTGCCAACAGGTACATTTTAATGTTTAATTTTTTATCTTATGACTATTCACCTCAACGGAATTTGATATGAATTTTATTAGTATCATAATACTATGTGTACGATGAATGACATTGGCTTAATATCCTTAAGTCTCGCAAATGAATTCCTATTTTTTAAAAGTTATTTAAGTTGATCGCCTTCTTGTTCTGCTCTCTTTAGATGTAGGAAAATCACATGTTCCGCGACTAATCCTGAACAGTTCTTGTAAACAAATACACAGAAACCAAAATATTAATAAACTAATTCCAAGAAACAAAATAAATACTAGCATACCATAGAGTGCCAACCAATCATTTCTGAACCCATGTTGATAAAATATTTTCTTCATATTTACATGTAATGAATCCATCTATAATGAAATTATACAAGACAATGGCAGTGCCTATTATTACTTATGGTTCCGAAACATGGACAGTGACAACACAACAATCTGCTAGGATACAAGCTGCTGAAATGAGATTCCTCAGACCAATAGCAGGATATCAAAGAACAGACAAAAAATAACACAGAAATAAGACAACTAAAAATAGAGGAATTAAACTCAACAATAGATAAATACAGAACAAACTGGAAAGAACACTTGGCAAGGATGACTGAGAATAGAATACCAAAAGCAGCATACAACTATTCACCACGAGGAAGAAGTTTGGGAAGACCAAGGAAAAGATGGAAAGAGCAGCAATTTGGAGCCGGAACAGGCTAGTAAATAAGCATAAACCGTGAAGAAGAAGAGCAAGAAGATGAATCCATACTTTAAGTTCAGACCACTATTTTCGGTACTTACTTCATAGTGAGTGCACTCTGTTTATGAATAAATGTATGCAGGATTCGTTATTTTAATAATTTTTTGGGATCTCAAAACTTTACGAACCATATATAATGTTTAATAGTGACTGAATAAAGACGTTTACTACAACAGATGGTGTATTAACAGTGTTTAATGTCTCTGCTACTGGACACTCATCTCATAAATACAAAGTCCCATTACAACTATAACCTTTGATTCGGGTGAAGATTTGTGGAACGCCCTGTATTTTTCGGATTTTCCTCGCACGATTTCCTTCTCTGTGTCAATAAAAGAGTTAATTTTAATAATTATGATAGCATTTGTTTTCCAGGCACGCATTCATTATTTTTTGTATTCATTTGGAATTAAAACAATAATTGTTATGCACAAAATAAATGAAGTTAGACGCATATGACGTATAAATGAAAATTAGAAGCTTATTGACAAATTATTGATATTTTTAATTGCTTTCATATGTTAATAATTATATTCAAATAAAAAATTGTAATTACTTTAACGAAGCAGAGATATGAGAAATTTAAAGCAGATTTTTCTTTGTAATGTGGTTACGAATATTGCTCTCTTTCATTACATTTTTGAACAAACTGAAGTGAACTGGCTACACTGTCTTTAGTTTGGGATTTTATTAAATTCTGTGCAGAGATGTTTGAGTCACAAGACTTTCTGTATAAACTTTTATCTTCAAGGCGCCTTCAATTGTTTAATTCTGGTTATTCATGCAGACAAAGAATTTAGACACAAAGGGAGTGACAATCTTATTTTAAATTAATTTATTTTATATATCTATTGAACTAAAAGATAGAAAAGTGGTCATAGCACTATCAGATACTAAGAAAAACTTAAAGTCTCAAAACAGCTGACGGATTACATTATGTACTATAGTGGCGTAGAACAAGATAAAAGGGCATCAACAGGTGTTGCTCTATATATTCATAATAAGTGGAAGAATAAAATCCATAGATACTGCTGTATTAATGAAAGAGTATTAACAGTACGTCTAAAAGAAAATAGAGGATACATAACTATATTTGCTATATACGCTCCTGATTCAGGAAGAGAAAGTGATTCAAAATTATTTTATAGCAAATTGCAAAAAGAATTAGATAAAATGAACTAAAATGAGAATATTATATTGGCTGGGGAGTTCAATGTAAGAGTGGGAGATACACCAATTCCGAATATATTAGGAACAAATGGGGAAAGAGTAAAAAATAAAAACAGTGAATTCTTAATAGATTTTGCCTCTTATAATGGTACAAAAATTATCAATACATTCTATAAACTCAAATAAATTCACAAATACATTTCGAGCGAAAGAGGATCGCAGTCAATAATTGATTATATAACTGATAATATAAAAGCAATCAGAATGTCACAAGATATAAGAGTTTTTAGAGGCAGTGATGTGGGTTCAGACTATTTTCTTGTTGTTGGGAAGTTCATGATATACAAAATATGGAAAACATTATCAAATAAGGTAAAAACGATAGAAGAAAGATTTAAAATACATCTGTTGAGAGAAGAAAGTATAAAATACGTATATCAAAGAAGAATGGAGAATAATATCAATGTATACCCATCAAGTGACTGCATTAATGCAGACTGGGATGACATGAAAGAAATCATCATTAAAGCAGCTATAGAGACACTGGGTAAAAGGAAAAATTAATTATCAGAAAAAAGACAATATTTGGAATGATAAGTTATAGAAGTTCGTAAAGTATACAAAGGAAGCATATTTACGCCTCCTAAAAAGTAGAACGGTAGAAAGCAGAATGGAATATAACTGACTCCGTGCAGTAGTAAACAAAATTAACTAGGAAAATAAATGGGCAACAGGGGGACCGATATATATCATATTTAGAAGATTATGTACATGGGAGACAGCATAGAGCCTATAAAGCTATAACATATTTAAATAAGAAAGAAAAAGATCAAGTTTAAATTAATCATATTGGAATAAAATAATGAGAAAAGTTTTATAAAGATTTGTGGATAACCCAAAATCAAGAATATTTTTCTTTAAAGGACGATGATCCCAATGTTGATCCTATTACAGTAGAAGAAATTAAAAAAATCCTTAGATAGTTTCAAGAATAGAAAAGCACCGGGAACAGATTTATTACATTTAGAACTTATAAAATATGGTCCATCATCTTTACATAAAAAAATACTAAAGCTCTTTAACCAATGTTGGAAAATAGGAGATGTTCCAGAGGAATGGAAAGAATAATTAGTAATCCCATTGTTCAAGAAAGGAAATAAAGGAGATTGTAATAACTACAGGGGAATTAGTTTGTTGAACTCATGTTATAAGATATACGCAGACATTCTGAGAAATAGAGTAAATAATTAATTTCTTTTAGAACCACAACATGGGTTCAGGAAGGGTAGATTATGTTGTGACTGTATTTTCAGTATGATCCAATTGCTTGAGAAAAGAATAGAATATAATTTGCCGATATATAAAGTATTTATAGATTACGTTAAGGCTTCTGATAAAGTGAACAGAAATAAAAGATGGGATATAATGAACGAGGTCTTCCAAATCACATAATAAGAGCAAATCAAAACTTGTATGCCGGAATAACTATAACAATTTAAAATGGATACAGATAATCTACAGCCAATATACAGAAAAATCAAAGAGTCAGACAAGGGTGCCCTTTGTCACCGGCTTTATTTAATTTATACATTGACGAAGTCTTGAGGAAATGGCAAATATTTTATTAAATAAGTTTAGTTTGAACAATAATACAGTGAAAAGATGGACAGAACAACTGTGAGGCGGAACAGGCATTTTGCCTAGCCCGTGAAGTGAAGAAGAAAGAAGACAATAATACATTATATACACTCCTTTTTGCAGATGATCAGGCAATTATAACAACGGATGAGGACGGCTTACAAAGAGTAATTTTTCAATTAGGGGAAATTGCTGCTGAATATAACTTACAAATATCCCCAAGTAAAACTAAAGTGATGACATTTCATGGGAAAAATCCAATAAGAGCCAAAATAATAGTAAATGATTTTGTAATTGAACAAATAATGGATTATAATTATTTAGGAGTTTATCTAGGCAATGATCGGACAAGAGATATTAATAGAAAGCTTAATATGTTTCAACACATTTGCGGTACAATTAGAAGAACATTAGCAAAGAAAGTTCGTAAAGAAACACTCCTTAAGTTTTACAAAGTTTTAGCTATTCCTGTTCTGTTGTATGGCTCGGAAGTTGGACTGGAAGTAGCCGAGATGAAATTCCTACGATATGTTACGGGATGTACTCTTTTGGACAAACAGAGGAATGAATACATTCTTGAAGAATTACAAATAACTAGTGTGATAACAAAATAGAAGAACATAGAAATAAATGGTTTGAACATGTTAGTAGAATGAGAGAAGAGAGGATACCTTATAAGATGTTAAACTATAATCTACAAGGACATAGAAGTCGTGGACGACGAACTAAAAGATGGAGCGAGCAACTATAATATGGAGCCGGAAATATCAGAAATGGTCTAAACCGTGACGGTAGATGATGATGATCATGATTGAAATACCATTTACTATAATACTTTACTCAAGTTGAGAAATCCAGGCATAGTGACTGGAGGACTCAACTTGCTAACTACAGTGAGATCAGTTTAATAGTGGAAGGCAGACGCGGGGTTTGTGCTATGCGATAACGAAGGCTTACACGTGCAGGCACGGGATCTAAAATGTGCGCTGACTCAGCAGTTTACGTATTCACGGCCACAGTCAGATAGTGTACCTCGAGTTAGATAAGGTGCTTAATAGCTTTTCCTTGTGAACTGAATGACGTATGTATAAGTTATTTCAATTTTAAAATTTGTATCTTATAAAACATAAGTGTAAAGTGAATCATGCGTGTATGAGTGTAAACTGTATAATGGCTAATATGTTTTCTACTGAACATCGTGTATTTATTTATGAACAATATTTATTAACTCAGTCTGCCAGCCAAGTACGAAGATGTATTGAAACACGATTCCCGGGTGTAAAAATTCAACCACGTTGAACAGTCCATAATATATACAACAAATTTTATAAATAGGTGTCAAAAATGTATGGACAACCAAGGTGAATAGTTCAAACACCTGCTTCAATAAAGTTGGCAAGTACGACAATGTGTGTGGTTGTACGTATCACCGCGATCCTACGCTGTCCGTTCCCCGCCGCGAGTGCGTCAACAGTGTATAGTGAAATCCCCGCGTCTGCCTTCCACTACTAAACTGATCTCACTGTACATGTTACTATTACAGTATTGCTGGGTGATTGTCCGTCTTTGTCATGTATACGTTTGAATGTGACGACTCCACTCAACTGGAAGCTGAGTTTTTAAAAGCGCAGCTCAAATTCTTTCAAAAACATAAAAAATATCAAATATGTTCTTTCAATATAAAGAGTACGTGTAGATCCTTTAGAGGGACTGAGTAGGCAATGTTTTAAATAGGATTCCAAACATACAATAATTTCAAATGTCCAAATATGCCTGTACTGTTGTGTTAAGAAGCTATAATTCCACAAATGATTACTGTATCTCTGTACGCCGTTGTGGACTAGTGGTTATGTTCCTTGCCTCTGGTACCCAGGGTCAAACCCGGCCGGGATCGATCGACTTTTTATGATAGAAAAATCCATGTCTCTTGGAAAGACTTTAACCCGTGGGTCCCGAGTGTGAAGATCGATTTTTTAGGATGGAAAAATCCAAGTTTCTGAGAGACTTTAAGCCGTGGGTCTCGAATCTCAAGATTTTCGGGCTCGTAAATGAATCATAAGCTCGAATAAAGAGGCCTCTAAGCAAACTTTACCGACATCATCCTAGTAATATCTTAGCTGCCTCCTAGATGTCCCATAGGTCGATATATTGACCGCATGTCATTCCTGACATATGTAGGGAAATACGCGTAACTAAAATTAACTTGGTCAAGTAACCCCTTCTAAAGGAAAGGCTAAGGCCAAACATTGGGATGATACGCCATGTAGATAGATACTACTATATTTTTAATTGCATTAAGATTTTAACGTCTTTTAAGCATTTTTCAATGTTTATATATGCGACGACATGGTTAGCGGTTAGCGTATCTGAGTAGCATTTCCCGATATATCATAATTCTTTTTTTTTTAGTATAGAGTCAGGAATGTGGTTCATTCACCCATGTGACAGATGAATATGCTTAAATATTTTAATTGAAAAGTGACAATTTTCGGTTAAGAAAATTGAAATTAAAAAGTGGATCTGAAATATTCCCTCGCGCTAACCAGATGCTATTGTGCTGGCAAAGACAATAATTCAGTTCTATGGATTAGCGATCACATATTCGTCTCTGGTTCCGAAATTCGCGAATTCAAACCCGTCCGGGATCAACGGATTTTTCTGGGCGTAAAAATCCTGGTTTCCTTCGGAAATGCAGTAAAGAATGGTTTCCATGTCATATATTTGAGACATGCAAAACAGCCATAATCCGGAAATATGAGGCCTCTGATCAAAATTAGCCGGTATTTTCACGTTCAGATTTCAAATGCGACTCTGATGACTTGAGCTGTTAAAGAACACCCTTGAATATATTAACAACAACAATTAATTCAGGCGGTCTTGGCTTTCGTTAATAATGTGCTATAACAATCAAAGTGCTACTCATGAGAAATTGGTCTAATAACCCCTTGTAAAGAAAAAAATTACTTCAATTACCCTGCAGCGCATAAATCTTAAAAATCGAACATCTTCCAGGAAACCTAACTGCCTGCCAAAAAACATTAACACACACTATAAGATAAATCACTGCCACTATCGAAGCCGTAGGTTCATGGCCGCGCGGACATAGGCTCTCCATAAATCCCTATCCAGAGCTAATGTTTTACAATCATCTCTGTATAATCTACTTCCCTCATATCATAGTTAATGTTATTCTCCCATCTCCACACACTATAAGATGTTGAAGAAATTTGGTTGGTTGGTGTCTGAAATGCAGCATCTAACAATTAAATCAGTACCAGTGAGACATTTGGACAGACCTAAAAAAATTATAATAAACTATCTGTAGAAACATTAGCAGAGCTCTTGATCTAGTATGTAAAATTTAATTTTTGTTATCATTTCGTCATTTCAGGTGTTCCCTCTTGGCATTGGCGTAATTGTAACTTATATATGAGGTTGGGGTGCCTAGAAGGCGAGGTTACGCTGCCTGGATGATGTGATGGGTGATGGTGGCGATTATAATGGGGCGTCCTTAATCCTAACTTAATCTAAGGCGAATATGAATTATGATGATTATGATGGGCATATGCTATTCGAGGACCGTTTGATCCTTATAGTTTGCAGACATTTGTCTTACAGGTGTGAAACAACCCCGAAAAGAACCTCACCCAGAAAACTAGTCCCAACTGATAATCGAACTTGAGCCTGCTGCGTGAGAAGGCAGTACGCTACCTCGAGACCACAGCAGAGGACAATATGGGAAAACGATCACTGTTTTTACAAAGAGACCTAAAACAAGTTTGGGGAAAAGAATTCTATATACTCAATCTAGGATTTAAAGAGAGATCAGAGCTGGCTTGGTTCAGATTAGGGGCATGGAAATTTTTAAAAATTAGCGACGATCACGGTATGAGAATATGTCCAATGTGCGGGAGCTTTGAAGACGAGATACATATATTAGGAAAATGTAACGATTTGGAATATTGGAGGCATCAGTTATTACCGGAAAGATTTCTAAATTCAAATCGGGAAAGATTGGCATGCTACGAGATATTGGTAAGCCCTGAAAATTGGATAAACTTGGGTAGATTTCTGGACAAAACGCGGAAAATTAGAACAACACTCATTCAGGAATAAATAAATATGTTAACAAATTGCAATACATTACTTCTTAATAATTCTAATTAACTAAGTTAATGTATAATGCAATTGTATTGTTATCTAATTGTAATATTATTGTGTTTTCTTTTTTGTTTTAAGTATATTAATACCAAACATCAACTTATTGTAACGGACTGTCAACAGCACGTACGGCGTACTGCCCGTGCGACCCATATTTGTAAATAACATTGTATGTATCTTAATTTTAGTCTAATAAAGTCCGTATGTACTTTAGTAAAATATCAGTGATATATCAATATAATAATATTTCCAACGTGAGGGTTTCAACTGCTTTTCTTCAGTTATCAAGGCATATTCTGAGTTTGAATTTGATTACAGGCGTTTCATTTATTAGTTAATAATCCGTACATAATTAATTAAAAATTAATTTTAATGAAATTGTACAAGACACATAAATACCAACAATAAATGTAGTGAGACACAATAGATATAAACTACACGTCTAGGGAGATATAAGCCAAAGATCCAGTAAAAGACGCTGTATGACAAAATATTTTCAAGCATCTAAATATATATATATATTACTAGAAGTCCCGGCCACGAGTTGCTGTGGCTAAGGTATACGTTAAAAATTTTAAATAAGTTGCTGTCTTTCAGCCAGTTTACTTAAAACTAATACTTACACACGAAATGAATAATATTGAATATAAAATAAACACTGAACACATTTAAATTATGAAATAATCAATATTTGTAATTCAGTTGAAATTCGCGGTTGCAACAAAAAGCACAGCCATCTGGATCTCTCTTTGTTAAATAATAAACCAATTACCTTACCAAATTACCTTACACCGCCATCTGTTAGACTCGTATGGAACTCACAGATAATTATAACTCTTTGTTAAATAATAAACAAATAATTTGCAATAAAAAATAATGCGACTATAAATTTAGTTATAAACTACCCTAAGTCTCAAGTTGGATCAAACTGCCCACAGTGTGGAAAATTTTATTAAAATCGGTTCAGTAGTTTAGGATTCCATCACGGGCAAACAACGTGACACGAAATTTTTATATATTAAGAAATACACAAAGTTACAAAGCACTGTTATATCAAAACGTTGAAAATTGAGATACAGATAGTTTCATATTTCTGAATTATATTTAACAGTTATATTAAATAAGTAAATAAATCATGGCGGCATTAAACATATTCATGTCTCTCTTGAAAAGGACACGTATTTAATTCTATCGTTAAATTGTTGTTCAGGAGTAGAAAGCCAGACATAGCACATAGTTCCGTTAAGGAAGCCATTTTGTCACAATGAAAATTTATACACGCGTCTTTCTTTTGTTTCCACATAAAAGTAAAGATTTAACATGTACCACATTTTCTTTTATTTAATTCAGTTTATGATACAATAGTTCATGCATAACTAACTGTAATTTCTGACTTGAATATTTCCAGTAGCTTAATTTTGGTTTTTCACGGATTATAATACATTTATAACAATAGAAAGTGGATTCCTTTGATATGTCAAGTTTTCATGCTTCTAATATAAAGTTTAAAGTAAGTAAAACCGTGAATATAGTAATTATGATCAAAATCAGTGGTATTATTTTGACTTAAAACTCATGTTTTTAATTTTTAAAGATGGCTGTCGTTTGATTTTAATTATCAATAAATATAATAATTTTAGTGATATTTAATTGATTGTTATACCAAATGTAATTTATTATTATTAAAATGTTTCCAATAGAATTAAGAAATTGTTATTTTGTTGCCGGCCGCGGTGGACTAGCGGTTATATTCCTTGCCTCTGATCCCGGTGATCGGGTATTCAAACCCGGCTGGGGTCGATGGATTTTTTAGTTTGAAAAATCCAGGGAGCAAGTTCTCCGGGAGGACTTTAAGCCGTGGGTCCAGAGCCTAAAGATTTTCAGGCTCGTAAAAGAACCGTAAGGCTGAATTAAGAGGCCTCTAAGCAAAATTTACCGACCTCCTCCATCGTAGTAATACCTTAGTTGCCTGCTAGATACCTCATTGGATCGGTGTGTTGACCGCATACCATTCATGACATCTTTTGTCAAATAAGAGTAACTAAATTAACTTGGTCTAGTAACTCCTAACAAAAGAGCGGCTAATGCCCAATAATGGGCTGTTACGCCATTGTAGATTGGTGTTGCAAGTAAAATTTATTCAACTAGATATGCTGCATGATACTAACTCACTGGCACCATCGAACCCGTAGTTTCATGGCCGCACGGACATAAGCTCTTCATACGTCCCCATCCTGAGCTAATGTTTTCCAATCATTCCCTGTAGAATATACTTCCCTCAAATCATAGTTAATGTTATTTTTCCACCTCATTCTTGGTCTACCAACTGGGCGTTTTCCCTCTGGTTTTGCTACAAGAAGCCTCCATGCACGTCTTTCACTCCCCATTAAGTCTACATGTCCGGCCCATCGCCCCCAGTCTACCAGTTCCTTAACGCGTATATATCTGGCTTCCTATAAAAGACCCCATGTAGTTTATTGTTATGATGTAAGCTCTTCTACATTCACGTGTCTGCTCATATCAATCGAGCACATATTCATCCATGCCACGTATTAGGCCGTGTGGCAGAGGCTTACGCTCTGTTGCAGACTTGGGAAAGGAAATGTATATTTTTTTCGACCAATGGGTTGCCCTCGCCAGAGGGGTATTATTATGGGGTTCCCACTAATGTAGCATTTCCTCTACATTAAGGTGATGTGGTTATACCGCCAGTACTCGGTCCTCAGAGCCTCAGGTTGCACCACGAGCAGATTGAGGATGAGATTTGGTTTAGGAGAGGTGATGAAATGCTCGTCACTATCCCCTCAATAAAATATAAAGATTAATTACTTATCTACCTCACATGCTTTTTTATTTCTTCTCCAAAGAAAGGATCTTCTTTAAATGTTCTTGTTTTAAAATTCCACCAACCTTGGAGTAAATAGCACTTGCTAACCTGGGCCTAGAAGCGAACGAGCTAACCCAAAACCATCAAGATATAGAGTAATTTTGAAACTGGTTACAACGCACGACATGGGGCGGCAATAAATTTATAATGAAAACAAAATGTTTTAATATAAGGCAAAGTCTGTAGCATTGAACAGGTACCACGTGTCACTGAAGGTCGTATCGCGTGCTGTGCACGAATTTTGACAGAGTAGCGTGTTCCTGTAAGATTTTCATACAATCAGTGTGACGGGGCAGGTAAAATAAATTACCAGACCGGGTTAATGAACTGAAATGGGACCAACATTCAAAACGTTTCTAGATTATTAATTCTTTTAAGTTATAACTTCCCTAATTTTTATCATTAAATACTTTTATACATCTTTCTTATAACAACACCTATTACTAAAAATATCTTACAGTTTTTCTTGATAGAACGTGGAATTCTCTTCCACTTATGCCAGCGACTGTCAAACTTTACCATTTTTCATAAACCATCTATTTTTATTTTAAATTAATAAATAGAATCTTCTTGGTGACTATTAACTTATGCCCCAAATGGGAGTCAATGAACAATCACATTTCAATGAATCTTGATTTACAACCAATCAGACTCATTTTTCACCTCGACTTTATCAGTTTAATTTTATCACTGTAAAATCAAGCTCCTCTTTTAAACATTCCTGTATAAGTCATAGCATTATTTTGCAGTCACCCCATGTGGCTACAAGATTGTATATATAGTGCACGAATGTTAACACATAGTGCTTGTGGGAGATATTATAAAAACGTTTGTAGCAATTGAGTATACCACAAAAAAAATACTATTTGCACTTTCTTAAACGTATTTTTTCCAGGTAAGAACGATGCAGGAAAATACAATTGACATGTTTACATCATAGGACAGATGTCTGGAAAACGTTAAGGCCCAAACGGTTCCCGAAATCATATGGCCACGCAATCATCATCATTCATATTCATCTAAGATTAAGCGTAGGATTTGGGACTCTCCTGGCGCACCATTATCATCATAATTACACCCATCATATCATCGGGGCAACGTAACCCCGCCTTTTCAGGCATCCCAACCTCAGAAGTGGGTTACAAGTACGCCATGCCAGGAGAGACCACCAGGAATGTCGAAAGACAACCTGGGGCATTTGCAAAAAAAAATAGTCCTAACAAATGCCACTCTTGATTTCCAAATTCTCTAGATAAATTCACTCCTCACTTCGTGAGTCGTGAATTTATCGATAATTTGGATATCACTCGTGGCATTACTTATGATAAAATTGTGTTATACGTAATCAATAAAAACCCAAATCACCAAATTAAATATTTAAAAGAGTCAACGCGTTTCAGTAGCGACGCTACCAATATCAAGACTGATTATTGACTAAAGAACAAAAACTAAAATAGGCAAACAAAATAACAATCAACATTTTAACTACGTCACATGACGTGATTAATAATTTTAAATTACTTGTTGACATCATAAATATAATCATCTTCTCCTTTAATTTAAAATTATTAATCACGTCATGCGACTAGTCAAAATTTTGATCGTTAATTTGTTTACCTATTTCTGTTTGTTTTTCTTTAGTCAATAATCAGTCTTGATAATGGTAGCATCGCTATTGAAACACGTTGGCTCTTTTAAATTTTAAATTTAATGATTTCGGTTTTTATTAACTATGTATAGGCCCTAATATATGTTTTATAGCTAACTTGAGAAACATCTCATTATTAGTATTTTAACAATTCATAATTTGTTTTTCTTTATTTAATGAAAATAGCATTAAGACATAGATATATCAATATTTCTACCTAATGTCTTATATAGGCCAATATATAAGCAATAGATTCATTCATACCTGGGAACGTACTTTGGTTGGCATTATACGAGTAATGCTCCACAGTGAGCACAAGTTATCTGTAACCGGAGTATGCATGCGATGTGACGGCACAGTCTAGTGCGCAGCTGCGGTGCATAAGAGAGTGAACAGAATGCAGACGCAATGGTTCTGGGTATAGTATACCTCATTTCCCAATCAACTAAGGTACTTTCCCTGTTCATGACAGTTTATTACTTGTTTTCGTGTATAATATATTCGAGCTGTTCTTCCTTTGTGTACAAATTATTTAATTAGTTTTTAATTTAATTACTTTAAGTGTACAGTATGTTAGACTTTATCATTGTTCAATTTAGCCAGATAATCGTTTAGTGTCTAATATTTTTGTGATTTTTCTATTTTAATGTAACATATGTTTGTCCAGGTGAGTGGCCACGTGGCCTTAACGCTACCAGGTTAATTAAATAAATAAAATACTTGCTTCATCTGTATTACACAATATTTATACTAGTAGAGTAAAAACACCAGGTGGTACAGCATGAAAACTGGAGGAAGTAATGAAACTGTATTTTTAATAATTGTATTGTAACATATTTAACATATTCGAAATACATATATCAGACAAGAAATGGATGCACAAGAAACTGTTATCGATAGGATAACTGTGGTATGGACATGTACAACGGATGTCGGAAGACCAGTGGCCTAAACAGGTGTTGGTTTGGATGGTACCAGGCAGAAGTCAGAGGGGGAGAAGTAGAAGAGCATGGTATGAGGGAATATATGATGCCATGATGAAGTGGGGTATGGAAGATGGTCAATGGGAAGATAGGAATCTCTGGAAAGCAGGAATCAAAGGCAAACTGCTGTAAAGTGGAAAGCCTGTATTAAGTATTAAGTAAGTATTAATGTATAGCTTATGCATTATACTTATTTTACAATATAGTGAAATACAGAAAAAAGAAATGTTGCATGGGCAGATTTCAATAATTCTTTACATCGCATATCTTTCAATCAGATTTTTGTTAAATATTGATCATATATACGTGGAAACATTCAACATAGGAACAAAATTACTTTCCCACGTTATTACAGCTGTCAAAAATGAACATTATACCAAGTTCAACTTCGAATTTCGATGCGGTTACATGATGCACACAGTTTTAGTAATTTCTGAATTATGGCGTTAATTAATGAGTAATTCAACATCTGTGTTTCATGCAACAGCAGTAAAGCGCTCGCTTAATGATTCTAAGGTTGTGACTTCTAGCCTTGTTCAAGTATATATTTTTTTGTTGTTCTTTAATGATATACATAATATATAAGTTAGTTTTTGGAACAATGTAACTGCATAATACTGTTACTTTTTTATTTATTATTACATTATACTACCTTGCAACGAAAAATAATGAAAATCAATAACTAGGTTTTGAACCTGAGACAGTTAACATCTAAATGGCGTTGTCCTTTCAACTGAGCTGTACGACATTTGCTTCATATTATTGAAATTTAAAGCATTTGTAAAAACACTACAACTTAACATTCATACAACTGAACAGAAGAACACCAGTAACTGTTAAATGGCTTTAACGTTTGCTACAATATAAAGGTCTGTATTCATTTTTTTCGTTATTCTAAAATTCCCCAAATACTAACGGTGAGATTAGAAAACATTAACACATTTTTTTTTTTCAGAGCACACATTTTTTATAGTTAACGTAAAAATCCACGATGTGGGTTTAATACGATACACTATAGGGCTTTCAGCAATGACAGATGACAAAAGCGCTTGTATGAATAATAATAATAATAATAATAATAATAATAATAATAATAATAATAATAATAATAATAATAATAATAATAAATAATAATAATAATAATAATAATAATAATATAAATAATAATAATAATAATAATAATAATAATAATAATATAGTTCTCTCCAATAACAGTTCAAAGTTTGAAAAGTTTATATTTCAACATTGGAAGAATCTGCAGGATTGGCGGGTATATCATGGCTGTTTTCAGAGTCGTATATACATCTAATTGTGCTTTGAACGATCCAATTGTCAATATTCTGTTCGTAATACACAGAAGTTTTTTTCTATATTTTCTGATAGTGAACTGTAATGCCCGTCTGTCAGAATTGTTTTGCACGATGAAAATTATGCTCAACATCACACGGTGTTATAGTAGCATACTTGTGTTTGATAGTTTGATGTAAGTGAGAAAAATATTTATAAACAGACAATATATTAGATATACGCGGCAATCATTAAATCCTCTTCATCTTCTCAACTACTAAACAACAAACAGTTCAACATCATTTCTAGAAACATAAACACGTGTTTATTAGAATACCATGTTATTTCCTTACGTTTCCTAAAACTATAATCGTATTTTTAAGATTGTCGTATGTATTTTTTTACATTAAGTACCGTAAATAAAGTTTTTAGAGCATCTATCATATTTTCTTTAAGTTAGATCGATACTAGTAAAAAAGCTTGATAGGAATATAAATATAGCATACAGAACTGGTAATAAATTACACAATTTAATAAATAATAATATCGGAAAAAAAAATTATTTCAACAATAAAGGCATATACAAATTAACATTTAGGCCTACAGACTACAATAAATTCTACATTGGGAAAACTAACAGAAACTTGAACATTAGATTCAAAGAACATTTTAGAGATTTTGTTTATAATGGAGGAAAAATCAAGTTACGCAAAACATGTAATTCAGGCTGGACATCATATACATAACATCGATAACACCCTCACAATATTACATAGAGAAAACATTCCAACGAGGATAAATATACTGGAGGAAATCGCAATCCTAAGAGAAATTGACAATAACCTGATTCTTAATGAGAACACACCCAGTTCACACAATCCTCTATACAGAATATTCACAACCAAGTCAGTGCTTCAACAAGGGTCAACAAGAACGGACCTAATGCATTCTGCTGATCATTGGACTAATCCCGAAAGGCCTAAGAGGAGTTTTAAAACAACTTAAGTGGGGATGAGACGGCACATTACAAAAGTGAATATTTATATATATGTTAATCATCATCATCATCATCATCTCTCAAGGTATTAGGCAATTGCCCGTTCCGAATTCATAAGGCATTCAGCCCCAACGTAGCTCGAGGTCTTCAAAACATCAAGACCTTCCTCTTGTTTGATAATTTCTTGCTAACAATGGATATCTCTCCTTACTCATTCCAGCCATGTGATCAATCCATTTCTGTCTGTAATTCGTGACTTTATCCAATAAAGGATGTACTTTCAATTCTTCTCTTATATCCTCATTTCTTATTCTATCAAGTCTTGTACATCCTTTTACTTGTCTTAGGAACCGCATCTCCGCCGTCTGTATTCTATCCTTCTGTCTTTTCACTGGAGCCCAAGTTTCACATCCATACAATATTGTGGGAACAGCCATAACATTATACATTTTTATCTTGGTTTCTTTTCTAATTTTATTTTTGAATGTTCTCTGTATTGTTCCACACACCGTCTGAAATTTATTTATTTTGGAGTCAATATCTCTTTCCACATTGTAGCCAACATCACAGCCCAAATATTTGAAACTAGACACCTGTTCTATACTTTGATTTTCTAAAATAATTTTGGATCTCACTGGATCTCTGCCTCTAAAAGCCATGGTCTTCGTTTTCCTTACAGAAATCTTTAGATCGTATAATTTACATATTTCATTTAATGCATGCATTGATTTCTGTAAGTCGTCTTCATTTTTTTGTATTATGATTACATCGTCAGCAAATAGAAGATTATTTATGCACACTTTATTATCCATTCTTATTCCTGGATTTACTAAAACTTTCCATTTATTTAAAATATCGTCTATATATATATATTAAACAAAGTGGGTGATAAACTACATCCTTGTCGTAATCCAGTATTTGTTTTGATTGCATCTGTTCTTTTGAATCCGGTATCTATAATTATATTTGTGTCTTCATATAATTTCTTTATTGTTTCAACAAGGTACAGCGGGTATCCATTCATTCGTAATATTTCCCATAATTTTTGTCTGTTTACTCGATCGAAGGCCTTATCCAAATCTATAAATCCTATGTGAGTTTCTAAATTATGTTCTCTTCTCTTTTCTATGAGTTGTTTCAGTGTAAAGACATTGTCTATACATGACCTTCCCTTTCTGAATCCACTTTGATTTTCACTTATTTTTACTTCTGTTATGTTTCTCAATCTGTTATTTATTATTTTCATATATATATATATATATATATATATAATATATATATATATCTTGTAGCCAGTATTCATTAAGCTAATCCCTCTGTAATTCTCGCAATTTCTCCGGTCTCCTCTTTTGAATATATTCTTCACAATTGGCGTTTTCCAAGTGGTTGGAATCCCATAGGTCTGCCAACATATATTAATTAGATGAAGTATTCGTAGTTTACACAATATTCCACTATATTTGACTAACTCCATATTTATATTATCTAATCCTGTTGCTTTCCTATTCTTAGTGGTTTTCAAAGCCATTTCTAATTCATTTATGTCTATTATATCAATATTTTCCACTTTCATTTCTTCCTCATTGTTCTCTTTTCCTTCAATTTCCTCCTTTTTCCAAAGTTTTTCATAATGTTGGATCCATTCTTGTTCTGGGATTATATTCAATCTGGCAGAATCTTTCTCAGTCTGATTTAGATGTTTCACTAATTTATAACCTATTTCTTGTCTTCCATACATATCATGTTCTATTGAGCTTATAAATTTATCCCATGACTCCTGATGGGCTTTTCTTATAATGCTTTTAGCAATTCTCCTTTTCATTTTATATTCTTCATAAGATTCTTCTGTTTTCAGTCGTAAGTATGTATGATATGCTTTTTGTTTTCATTCACTGTATTTTGTATATTCGCATTCCAAGTTCTCAAGCCCTTCCTATTTCTTATTCTATTTTTCTTTCCTAATATCTCATTTGCTGTTTTATGTATTACATTTGATATATTTTCCCATTCAATATTTATATCTTCTGACGTCTCTACCTCTGATATATATTTATTCATTCTGCTTTCATAATGTTGTCTAATACTTTGATCTTGTAATAAATATACTTTATATACTTCTTCTTGGTTTTAATATTACATTATATTACTGTACTTTGGGTTAGTAGGAAAAAGTGCTTTCATGGTTTATAGAAACTAACTGGCTTAACAACTTGATGTTCTACTACCCATGATTCCTTTATTGTGAACTAACTAACTCACTCACTGGCACTATCAAACCCGTAGGTTCATGGCCGCACGGACATAAGCTCTCCGTACATTCCTATACTGAGCCAATGTTTTCCAATCGTCTCCTGTATAATCTACTTCCCTCAAATCAAGTTAATGTTATTCTTCCACCTCATTCTTGTCTACCAATTGGACGTTTTCCCTCTGGTTTTCCTACAAGAAGCTTCCATGCACGTCTTTCATTCCCCATTCGTGCCACATGGCCTGCCCATCGCAGTCTACGAGACTGTTATTATATCTGGCTTCCTATAAAGACCATGTAGTTCACTTTTATGTAGTCTTCTCCATTCACCTGTCGGTTCATCTCTCTTTGATCCAAACATTTTCCTAAGAACCATATTCTCAAATACTCGTAATCTCCTTTCCTCCCTTAAAGTAAAGGTCCATGTCTCGCATCCATATAATACAACTGGTAGAATAATAGTTTTATATATTTTCAGTTTAACGTTTCTTGAAAGGAGTTGGGGCATCAAGAGTCTCTGTAATGCATAATAGCACGCATTTCCAGAATTGAGCCTATGTTTAATCCTTCACTGAGAACTGGTTATTGTATTTCCTTCACAAAGAAATTCTGCCGGGGAAATAACGATCTTACAATTTTTTATTATTTCTTAAAGAAATTAACTCATGACTAAAAATCCACGCCATTTCACTGCTTATTCTATGGAGGGCCATATGGGTTTCACTAGTGTCCTTAATACTGCAATTCTATGAAAAATGCGTGTTCAAAATAATAACATTTAAAAATACTCTGGTAAAACGTTTTATTGAGTAAGTTTTACAAGCCTTTGTGATGGTTTGTTTCAGATAAAACCACAATTTTACACCAGGTTTGACTTCCATATCCTGTACAAGCGCCCTGCCTGGTCGTCGCTTACCTGACGAGGAGGCGTAAGCGACAAAAATATAATGTTACAGGAGACTAGAAACGAATATTTTTGCACGGAAATACAATTCAAATTAATAAATTCACAAATCAGTTACAATGTCTTGATTCAAACTAAAATTTCGATACCATAAAGCCCAAAATGGCCTTAATTAGAGATACATCTATTTGAAAAGTTCATCTTATTCAAGTTATGCACATGATCCATTTATAATAATGATATATGATATATTTTGCGTTATATACTTATTTATATTTTATGACTAATTCTTATTTATTTTTATTTATATTTGATCCTATGAACATACAATATAATATTTGCAAGTCTTTACTGGGTGAAAGATGTTCAATTTTTTTCGAATTACAATGTAGTAGTTTGGAAATCTATAAAATAAAGAAGTACGATATTCCACTTTATTTGAATAATAGCAATATTAATATTAGGCGAATTTTCTAAATGCATACATTAGCTTAATGAATAATGCATTTATTCGTTTATAAATACTTTCAGGAAACACAAACAAATATTTAAAATAGTCATGGATTAATACAGTTTAGAAATGAGGAAGTTCCTTTTAGAACGTTTTATAAATACCTCTTGGTGTTGACCCTTTGCATAAATTCTGCAAACCGTTTTGCACTTTTCAGTCGAAAGCTTAGGAGAGGTGGCGTTAAGGGAAGGCAGAGGAAACTTGAAAATTTCAGATCTATGCCTTGAGTTCAGAGATAGCTGCTTATAATGTTCTTTCAAATGACTTTTTTTTACAAAAACACATGCAGGTTATTATGTGGTCACTCCAACATTTTTTACTTCAATCCATCTTGTTTCCAAACTGAAATTCTCTCAGAGATTAGATGCCTAGACTCTCTGAAATGGTTTTATAGTAAAAAATCGTGTACCCTCTGGAAGCTCTGGCAACCGCCATATCAAAGTGAAATTAGATGCGTCGCTTGCTTCTCACTTGGAGATGATTACACCTAATAATATCGAAGTAGCCACCGCTAATGTCCGAAATTTTTATTATATATTCAAAGAAAGTGTAGGATATAATTTAAATTAAAGCGGACTGTATTAATATCACTTCTACGTAATGAAACACTTTATACGTAGAAAATAATTTCTTTAAACTTTCACATAAATTCTTGTAGAAACACTTCACTTTTATATTATATTAATTTACATATTTAAATAAATTACAATGTTAAATTGCACTGCTTATATTATTTTAGAATACTAATTATTTTAACCAATTCCTGGTGGACAGGGACTTGTCTACATGGTGGCAGAATCACAAGTGACGCTGTTACGCGCCAAATTACCCACGCTCAGCATAGAACAATTAAGGACTTTTTGGAATGATTTACATAAATTTCCAATAGTTGGCCATACTGATTAGTTTCTCTGGGATGTCCAACGATGCTATTGGCCGATGACAATACATTTACAATAAAAAGTAAACCGATAGCAAAATATCGCCCCAGAAATGAATACAATATATGGAACTTTGCAAAATATGGTAATACGCATTAATTTTATATAAATGTCACCTCGTCACAGACCAATTATGACGTTATCAGACCGGTCTCAAATAGTCTTGAGATAATGAGTTTGATGTAAGTGTGGATTATATAACCCAACTCACAAAATGTAATCTTAATATATAAAAATTTCATGTCACGTTGTTTGTCTGCGATGGAATCCTAAACTACTGAACCGATTTTAATAAAACTTTGCACACTGTGTGCAGTTTGATCCAACTTGAGACCTAGGATAGTTCATAACTACATTTATAGTCGCATTGTTTTTTATTGCAAAGTATTTGTTTATTATTTAACAAAGAGTTATAATGTTCTGCGAGTTCCATACGATTCTAACAAATGCCGGTGTAAGGTGCAGCTCGGGTCCAAGCTCTGTGTGTTTGCGGGGGGAAGTGTGGAAGAGGTAAACTTCTCTGCTTCGCATAGTACTAACAGCTGAGTCCAGCAAATTCCTTTCAGACACACGGAGCTGGGTCCCGAGCTATAATTTGGTAAGGTAATTGGTTTATTATTTAACAAAGAGAGATCCAGATGGCTGTGCTTTTTGTTGCAACCATGAATTTCAATTGAATTTCAAATATAGATTATTTCATAATTTAAGTGTGTTCAGTGTTTATTTTATTTTCAATATTATTAATTTCGTGTGTAAGTATTAGTTTTAAGTAATCTGGCTGAAATACAGCAATTGAATTTAAATGTTTAATGTATACGTTAGCCACAGCAACGCGTGGCCGGGGCTTCTAGTATAATATAAATTAAACAAGACGAGATACGAATTAAATATAAACAAAATGCGAAAAGAATCCTCCACCCTCATATAGTGTACTAGATACGGAGCAGCTCGCCTGGCAAATTGCACGATAGGCACCAGCTGACATGTTCCTGCCTATGCCAGGGTTGTTGAGATAGAGCTGAGAGCAGAATTACCTTTAATTTAATCGTGGTTAGGTATCAAAAAGGACAAGATGATAGTAAATTGTTCGAGTTGGTTAAAATGTACAAATGCATGGTCACTCAATGATATTGTTACGTGTCGCATGGCTACGTTTGAATTGCGCAGACGGGCCGAGACTCGCGAGTTAGAGGGCCCGCACAAACCGGTCGAAGTGTCTGGAGTGTATTACCAGACTTTCCACCACCATCTCGTTCCTCCTTTCAGGAAAGATCGGTGGCCAGAGGCTTCTTTAGTTTGAAGTATATCGAAGCTAAGCCTGGCAGTTTGCTCGCTCTTATAAATGGAACGGGGGCGAGACACCAGGCCAGTCTCTCTTTAACAATTGTGGAAACAATTGTTACTGTGATATATATTAAAGTAAGATTAATTGCGAGTTATAATTTTGAAAAAAAGAATGACTGATAATTGTGGAAAGAAAAAAGTGTAAGTGATATTTTAAGTAACATCTGTGTCTTCATTTACGCCAAAATAACGCAAAAGAAAACCCGTGGTCAGTAGTGACAGTATTATTCATACTGACCACTGCAGCCATCAGCAAACCGCCTAAAATCTTTTACACATGGGGCATCAAGTTCTTGCAAGTAGATTCCTACGCAGATAGCAATCTCAGATGATCTCCTATTGCTGATAGTCTTGTTCTACATGAAGCAATGACAGTCTTTGTTTCCATTCAACACTTTTAAAATTAATTTTATGTAATAAGATATTAAATACAAAATTGGTACTTGGTAAATAAGTCGTCCTCAACCAAATTAATAAACTTTATCAAGTAGTTCCAATATGGAGGTATTTCAAAAACAATGTTCCATCTCTGCATTTTAACTGGTTGCAGAATATGAAATATTGTTTTTGAAAGGCCTCCAAGTTGAAACTACTTGATGAAGTTTAATAATATAGTTGAGGACGACTGATTTACCTGGTACCAATTTTGTATTTAATATCTTTGTTTCCATTGTTGTGCACTGTGAAGTTATATGGTGACAAACGCCTTCCATAGAATATTGCACTTTCTATCCAAATAGGCGTTTGAATCACTAGCTGAATATCAATTGCTGCAGATACAAATTCTCCAGGCTTTATTTTGGAAGCCGTTTTTCATCGTTTTTCTCATTTCGTAGAACATTCTTCTAGTGGTTATGTTCCTTGTCTCCGGTCCTGAGGTCGATTAATGTTTTTTTTTTTTTTGGGATGGAAAAATCCAAGGAGCAAGTCCTCCGGGAGGGACTTTAAGTCATAGGTCACGAGTCAGAAGAATATCAGGCTCGTAAAAGATCTTTAAGCTTGGATAAAAAGGCCTCTAAGCAAAATTTACCGACTTTTTTTTCACCCTAGTAAAACCATAGTTGCCTGCTAGATGTCGCATTGGATCGGTATGTTTACCGCATACCATTCATGACATCTATGGGAAATATGCGTAACTGGTTAACTTGGTCTAGTAATACATAACAAAGGAGATGCTAAGGCCCAGCATTGTGCTGTTACGCCATTTCAGAACAAATAACTATGGTATCCCCACATTATATGTTCCTTAACTCAAATGACTATAACTATTGCGCATGCGTGCGTGTGATAACATATTTCCTATCAGTGATTCATCTCAGCATAAACTTTAAATCCAGCCGGGAAGATGAATTTTTAAAGGCATAAAAATCTGAGATTCGAATTGCGACGCTAATGACCTGAATAGTTAAAGAGAGTCGTTCAACAAATGCTTATCGCAAATTCATAAACAAACCTTTATCTAGTGCGATAACAATATAGTTAATATGAAATATGCATTGTCTGTAATATTGTAATAAAAATAATGATAATAAAAATAGCTTAATAATAATAATAATAATAATAATAATAATAATAATAATAATAATAATAATAATAATATAAATGTAATGCGGGTGAGAGTCTTTCTCTTGTCTCATTGTGACATCACAAAGTGTTTTGTCTCGTATTTCGTTCCATTTCCCTAATTACTTCATTCCACTGTGTAGTTGTCTTGTTTCTGCCCGCCATATTGTTACAAAACATGGCTGCACGGCTTTTCAAAATCACATCCAAGCCTCTTGTTTAATCAGGTTTTATTCTTGTAAAACATTTTTTTTTATTTTGTTATCAAGATCTCATACAACGTAATTCTCCAGATGTGCGAATTAGAACCCTTGGGTACAAAATCAAGACTGCAATCTAAATCCCGTTGATATAATAATAATAATAATAATAATAATAATAATAATAATAATATTATTATTATTATTATTATTATTATTATCATCATCATCATCATCCAGGGCTAAGATTTCTATGTTAATACAAATTTGTTTGTATATTAGTTCAATTAATTCAAGTTAATATTCTTAATAATATGTTTAGGAATTACGGTATTTGGAATGATGTAAGACATTTGTTTTTCCATATTTATCCATATTTCAAAGTATAGAATAAAGTTCTTAGGAAACTTTATTGAACAAAAAATATTAACAGACAGGCGAAGGTTTGTCAATAAGATGTCACGATTTAAAAATGTGGCATCACTAGAGTTTTCACTAGAATTATTTTGAAAACAGGTGGATGAATTTTTAAAAATGTATTTATGGAATTCATTTTTGAAATTCTCGATTATATCTATTAATTACAGAAACAGATTACGACTTGTTTATTTATATATTTACTAGATCAAGTAGGCAATAGAAGTGTGTGATTGCCAGCTCGTTCGTCCGGTTTCAATCCCCAACAGCGGAAGGGGTGAGATTTTTCTTCATTCATTCGTATTCTGATTGACCCTGGGGTACACTCAATGACCACTGGGCCCCTGAGTAAATTCATCGAAATTGTAACCAGAAAATAACAGGTTTACAAAAAATTGTCCACTTACGTAACGCTAAGTTTTCAGCGTTGCACGCCTGCTATTTGCAGAATCTGTTTACACTCCGAGTGTTTGAACTGTGTTAGAGTTTCTAATCTCTAATCCGATTATCCCAGCTTTATTGTCCAGGCATTCCCTCATCTATCCTGTGGGAACACGCTGCCATGTTCCCACTTCATCTAATAAACATTAAATTTGTTGTCTGCACTTCATGCTAACTGCTCCATTACGCAACAATTACGCAACCGTGTCACACAATCCATGTAGTCAACTAGTTTTTCCTTTCAACTTTTGAAGACATTGTAATGTCAAATTCCAATATTTACCTGTTATTACTTTCAATTTTAAAACACGGTTTAATATCTAATGAAACCTAACATACTTGTTTTATCTTTCAATTTTATAAACGATAGTTGAACATACAGTTCTAACACCCAACTTTTTACTTTCATTTTTAGAAGACTTCATCTCTTTTTTTTTAGATCCATGATCTGTTCCATCCAGAATGAAGGGTCCCTCCTTCTCTTTTTTCCTCTTTCAGATGCCCTCCTCCAATTCTCTGCTAATTTATCCCTTTCTATGCGTACAATTTTATTTTGTTTCATGCGGGATATATATTGATTCCATTCATCCATTCATTTTTTCCACTCATTAACCTATAGTCTGTATATTCAGCTGACTTATTTCTTCATTCCTAATTTGATCTTTATTTGAGGGTTTGCTTAGTCCCCCATCGGGAGCCTCCCCAGGTGGCAGATAGGGGAATGATCGCCAAGTTTGGAGGGTACTGGGAAAATAAAATACCCAGGGCGAACCAAAACTAACAGGGCGGGTCTGGCTTTAGAGCTGTAGTGGTAACAACTTGCCTAGGAGAAAGAAAACTCCGAAATAAATCCTATCAGCAGCCGGCCTAGCAAGCTACTCGAGACGTATTTTATTCAAACTCAAAGTACCAGAAATGAAGAGAGCCGGACTATATTTAAAAGACTGTTAAACAGAACAACTTATTCCAAAAATAAATTAATTTACCTTTCAGTGTTTACTTTTTATATATTGCTGCTGAACGCAGGCTGAATACCGTTACACTTTTGAATTGTTATAATAGAAATTAATATATATATATAGTTTGGTAAAATTAAATCACAGTAGAAAGTAATTAATCACAAGGAGTGTTCTTTCATTTGTCTAGTACAGTAGTACAGATTTTTGTTTATTCTGCGACAGTTGAACATCCACTTCTAATATTTGATTTTAAATGTATTTTAGCATCCAATACTCAAATGTCTTTCCTTTCAATTTTTAAAAATTAATTGAATATCTAATTCTAACATTCAATTGTTTTACCTCTCAATTTTTGTAAAGAGAGTTGAATATTCAATTTTAACATTCAACTATTTTTCATCCAATTCTAACTTTCAATCTTACTTGCTTTCAAATACAGTTGAACATTCAATTCTATCATTTAAATGCCTTTCCTTTCATTTTTTAAAGAGTTGAACATATAATACAGGTTTCAATCTTCTTCCAACAACAGCTTAATAGCACATTAGATTTTTGAATTCGCTTATTTTGACGCTTTAACATCTAAGACTACATGTCGTTATTTATATTTAATTAACTTCGAAATGCTGAATATTATAAAATGAGCCCTGGTAATGAAATTCTAATCCAGTATTTGTCTTGTTACTGAGAGAAATCAGAAAAAAATATCAAGTTGATCGGCACAGGATTTAAACCGGGACCTTCCGAATACGAGTCTCAAACATTATCGCTTGAGGCAACTAGCTCGGCGCTACATTTTCTTCGCTATTATAATACAATTGTATGCAATAAGGTATTCAAAATCCATTTTTATGTGTAGATAGTTCAAAATATTTAAATCAGATCCAAAATCTTTGCTTTATCTGATGGATTATTTTGTTGTATACTCCCATGAATTGTTTCCATAAATGTATTAAATTGTTTTAAATTTGCCGCGATGGACTAATGGGTATCATGCTCGTCTCTGGAACAGAGTTCGCCGGTTTAAACTCGACGAGGCCGATAGATTTTTCAGGGAACTATTTAACTCATGCCCGAAATGGGAGTCAATGACCAATCACATTTCAATGAATTTTGATTTACAACCAATCACAGTCGTCTTTCAACTCGATTTTTCACTTTCATTTTATCAAATGGCTCCCAGATAGTATATATAGGCCCTAGTGCACGAATGTAACCAGATTGTACTTGCGAGATATAATAGAAAAATATTCGTAGCAATTGATTATCTTCTTCTTCTTCGTCACGGTTTAGGCTTATAGCAATTGATTATACCATAAAAAGTAACCACTGTTTGCACTTTCTTAAACGTATTTTTTCCCAGGAATTTACGTTCCAGAAAAATATAATTGGCATATTTACTTCATAGGACATCAGAATTTAATTAATAACCTATAATATTGGTTATGAATCTCTCCACTAGGGTGCATTCTTACAATATTACGATCCTTGGCAATAAATATATAATCGGGTTGCAGTGATGAACAAATGAAGCATAACAATCGTTTCTCACTTGTTTTCAAATATCACCGTTTACATTAAATATATACCTATTTTAAAATAACTATATTTAAATAATGATTTGCGAGTAAACAGCTTAATTTTATTCGTTTTTTTTTCGTTTATACTGGTTTTCTTTATCTTTTGCCTTTTCTTATTTTGTTTTACGCGTTTTTTTAACTTTCTTTAATTATCACATACACACAAGGACAGGACACACATACCCAGACCCAAGGTGGAGATTTAAGACCCCTACCCCGCCAGGAATCGAACCCGGGTCGCCGGAGTGGAAGGTAGGGACTTTACCACGGTGACAGACTGTTAAATAGTCCTAACAAATGCCACTCTTGATTTCCAAATTCTTTAGATAAATTGGAAATCACTTGTGGCATTACTTATGATAAAAATACATAGAATGATTTCCTTCGGAAGATACATAAAGCAAGGATCTTCTGTCTTATATTTACAGCACATTAAAACCTTTATGTCTGAAAATATAGGCATCTGAACATGATTTGTCACTATTGACCTGAATTGTCAAAAAACTATTTTGATAATTTTTTTCGTCTCCGTACGAAATTCTTTATACAGTATTACATTTTAAAATATTAATATAGTACCTGATATATTAACCGCCTTCAACTAAAATGGATTTCTGTTAAAAAGAACTTTCGTCAATTAGTTAAAACCATGTAGGCCTTTCGGAACATGTTTCATCTTCGGAATATCATTTGGTACTCCTCTTATTGATTTTAATTTTGACATAATTATGTAGAATATACCGCTGTATTCTCGAGGTAGCGTGCTGCCTTGTCACGATGCGGGCCCGGGTTCGATCCCCGGTCGGGACAGTTTTTCTGGGTAAGGTTTTTATCGGGGTTTTCCCTCACCTGTAAGACAAATGTCAGGAAAACGTTAAGGCCCAAACGGTCCCCGAAATCATATGGCCATCATCATCATCCTTATCATTATCATCATTATCAGCATCATCCTTCACCGATGTGGAAAGCAACGAGAAGCTACCACACCTACAATTCCCTAGTAAAGCTGCAAAGCATAGCATGAGAATGCTATGATTGCAGTGAAAGACCTGCCCTTGGGCAGAATTACTATGGATGGAGGTAGAATATTATGTTTCATGCATTCTTTGTTAAAGAATACATTCGCGACAGTTTTATGTAGTCAGTTTCTGCTTAAAAGTCCACAGCTGTGGACTCGAGGTAGCGTGCTGCCTTGTCACGCACCGGGCCCGGGTTCGATCCCCGGTCGGTACAAGTTCCCTGGGTGACGCTTTTTTTTCGGGGTTTTTCTTCATCTGTAAGATAAATGTCAGGAAACTTTAAGGCCCAAAACCGTTCCCGAATATAATATGGACATCATTAACATATTCATTAAGTTTAGAATTAAGGCCTCTCCAGGCGCATCGTTTCCATCATCATCATATATCATCGGGGCAGCGTAACTCCGTCTTCCAGGCGCCCCAACCTCAGAAATGGGTTACAATAACACCGTGCCAGGTGAGAATGTCGAAATGACAATCTTGGTGGCATTGAATAAAAAAAGTCTGCTTAAAATAGTTATAGTCGATTTTTGCCAAACTACCAATACTTATAGAATTCATTGTGAATCACAGTTAAGGTTACGTAGTAATATTTTTAATTATTGAAATAAGTACCAGATATACCAGTCGTCCTCAACTAGATTTATCTTTTAAAAAATCGTCAATTAGATAAAACCAAATGACATGCCAAGGATGGAATATGTTCAGAAAGATCTACATGATTTTAATCACTTGACGTAGCGTTTTTAAACAGAATTCCATTTTAATTGAGAACGACTGATATCAGGTAATTATTTTAATATTTTAAAATTTTATTGCATAACCTCAACTGTGGTGTGGCTGAATTCAAATACCTAGGAACAATAATCACAAATAGGAATGAGATGCACAAATAAATTAAACATAGGCTCAATTCTGGAAATGTGTGCTATTATGCATTGCAGAGACTCCTTCCAAAAATCGTTAAGCTGAAAATATATAAAACTATTATTCTACCAGTTATAATATGTGGGTGCGAAACATGGACTCTTACTCTAAGGGAGGAAAGGAGATTACGAGTTTTTGAGAATAAAGTTCTTAGGAAAAATTTTGGACCAAAGAGAGATGAACAGATACGTGAATGGAGAAGACTACAAAACAATGAACTACATGGTCTTTATAGGAAGCCAGATATAATAAGAACAGTTAAGTCTCGTAGACTGCGATGGAAGGACATGTTGCGCGTATGGGGAATGAAAGACGTGCATGGAAGGTTCTTGTAGGAAAGCCAGAGGGAAAACGCCCAGTTGGTAGACCAAGAATGAGGTGGGAGAACAACATTAACTATGATTTGATGGAAGTAGATTATACAGGGAATGATTGGAAAGCATTAGCTGAGGATAGGGATGTATGGAGAGCTTATGTCCGCGCGGCCATGAACCTACGGGTTCGACAGTGCCAGTGAGTAAGTAAGTAACCTCAACTGTGGTTTACAATAAATTTCACAAGTATTGACAGTATTAAATTCGTATCTACTTGAAAAGAAGGAGGAAGAGGAGAGAAAAGTCGCCAATTCTGACGTGTATTGTAGGTAAATTTAGTTCGGTTTCGATTTGCGATATCGATATCATGAATAGCTGCCAAATAGTTGACAAATCCATTTATGATGGTGGTTGTTGTAGCAATATCATACGGACGAGCTTTTCATGCATCAAGAACGTATTCATGTGTGACCTACAAGGTGCCTCACGAATTCTACACTACGTAACATAAACTTGTTCAGTCATTTCTTTAAGCACGGGAGAGTATTAAAGGCGCATGACTTAGTGTGCATGAGAAAAGTTGTATGTATAGATATACTTGTTTTACAGTCATCGTTATTTGAAATATGGCTGTAATTTTCAAAATTCAGATGCAGTTGACTTATAATATCTATCATTCAATGATACCATATATTTACAGGACTTTCCATAAACCCTAAATGATTAAAAATTCAGTTTATAATAATAATAATAATAATAATAATAATAATAATAATAATAATAAAATAATGATAATAATAATAATAATAATAATAATAATAATATAATGATAATAATAATGATAATAATAATGATAATGATGATAATACTGATGATAATAATAATGATGATAATAATAATGATGATAATAATAATAATAATAATAATGATAATAATAATAATAATGATAATAATAATAATGATAATAATAATAATAATGATAATATAATAATGATAATAATAATAATAATAATAATAATGATAATGATAATAATAATAATAATAAATAATAATAATATAATAATAATAATAATAATAATAATAATAATAATAATAATAATAATAATAATAATAATAATAATAATAATAATAATGATATAATAATAATGATAATAATAATAATAATGATAATAATAATAATAATGCTGTATTTTAACTGGCAGATTTAAGGCCATAAGTCCTTCTCTTCCTCTAAACCAGCGAATAGTAGAATTATACAAAAATTACATACATACTACAATTTTAAGATATTAAAATACAGACTAAACAAAATACAATTATGATGTGATGTAATACTAGCTAATACTAACAAAAACATAGAATATAATAAAATTAAAAGATATAAAATAAAGTAAGTAGCTTCCTAGATGATTATTAATGGGATGCTCTATACAGTTGTTATGCGGTTAATGTTTTCATTATGTCGAACTTAAGATATCAGTTAATTTGTATTTCAATAATGATAGCGATTGACAGTCCCTGACGTGACTAGGAAGTGAGTTCCATGCTCTAGTCATAGATATTGTGTAAGATTCAGAATATAGACATGTCCTGTGCTGTGGTATTGAAAGTAAAGAAGAGCGGTGTGATCTTGTTCCGAAATTGTGATGAGCCGATTCATTTTGAAAACGTGTTGTTAAATAACTAGGTAAATATGTGTGCAGAATTTGAATAGTAAGGTATGTGAATGTATAGTTATTCTGTCATTTAGGCGTAGCCATGATAAGGCCTGAAATGAAGGAGACACGTGGTCATAACGACGGAGATTTAATATAAATCGAATGCACGCATTATGAGCACGCTGTAGTCAGATTTGCAGGAGTAAACTTGACTTTTTCCCCGACATTTTCTAGGACTAGCAGGAATATATCCATCTATATAGGCCTACCCCGTACTTTCCTCGTGTGAGGATTAGAGTGCTCCCTAGTGGGAGTGTTTTTAATCAACATAAATTAGTTGCGCTTATTTACGCTTACATGTCGGCTGGTGATATGGTGTCGGCATATCGCTTTAGTGAGACACCTAGTGGGCGACTAGTTATTTCTTGGATGGGTAACGGCAGTAACATTTGCACAGAGGCCTCTTTACTCAGGCTTGCGGTTCATTTAAGAGCCTGGAAATCTTCGGACTCAGGATCCACGGCTTAAAGTATCTCCCGGAGGACTTGTCATTTGGATTTTTCCATCCTAAAAATCCATCGACACCGAGTCCTTCGGAACTAGAATCAAGGAATATAATCACATAGTTTTGCGCTTAATTTTTCATCGAAGCCAACTAGACAACAATAACAAATTACTTAACTTTGTGATATAATCAAATGAAACGTGTTTTCAGCTTACATTAGCCTATTTCTACTTGTTTTTTACTTTATTCTTATTTATAACTTTAAAAGTTAGGCCATACCGCGTCTAGGTTTCTGATGCAGATAATAACCCATTCGCCTCAAAAGACAAATATGCTCGCCGACAGTTAAATGGCTTTCAACTCAGAAGACGAGGTACATTCGCTTAACTGTGCTGTTATATATTTTGCAATATTTTGTACATACCTTGGCAGAGTACTCTTTTGTTAACATTTATGAATAGTAGAGGAATGTGTTTTTACCTTCGCCCTTATTGTGATCACAAGTATCGTTATCGTTTGTTTGTTTTGAATGTCTGAAGATAAACAATATAATTTACGGTAACTTAAATCCGGTTTCTGGGAAACTGCATTGAGTATTTAAACTGAAGCGAATGGGTTAAGCGTCCCGCGCCGTAGCTGAGTGGTTAAGGCAGGAAGCCTTGGCGCAGAGCTACGGGACTTGCGCTGGTTCGAGTCTCCATGGGGGAAGAAATTTTCTCATGGTATTTCGGCCAGTATGGGACCGGTGCCCACCCAGCATCGTGATGCATTTGGGTAGCTACAATAAGTAGCGGCTCCATTTTGAGAAAACCAGCTATAACGGTTGGGGGACTCGACATGCTGACCACATGTCACCCCTACACTGGCTGATCATCATCTACCTCTGTGATTGACACATGTGGATGTGAAGGGCCAGCAGCCGGCTGGTAGGCTAAGGGCCTTGTAGGCCTGTCGCGCCAGGAGGAGAATGGGTTAAGCTGTGTGTTTTTATTTTTGTGTTTGTCATGTGTTTTCTGAAGTTCACTAATTATAATTTTAATTATATTATGACTTTTTTTAGTCAAAGCCCCAGTTTGTCATTTCATCATTCCTGGTGTTCTCTCCTGGCACTAGTGTAATTGTAACCCATTTCTCAGGTTGGGGCGCCTGAAAAGTGAGGTTACGTTGCACCGATGATATTATGGGTGTTGTTGATTATAGTGGTGCGCCAGGAGAGTCCTTAATCCTAAAAATAATCTAAGGTGAAGGTGAATGATGATGATTATGATGGCCATATTATGTTCGGGGAACCGTTTGGGCCTTAACGTTTCTAAACATTTGTCTTACAGGTGAGGGAAAACTCCGAAAAAAAAACCTCACCCAGGAAACTTGTCCCGCCCGGAGATAGAGCCCGGAATCTCTTGAACATTTTGCAAAAAGCCCCATCACAATCGGATCAACAGTATGGCCACACATAAAGTACAAACAAACAAACAACCATTTTATTATATATTAGATAATTTATTTGTGAGTTCATGTTTCCAGGTGTTGAGCTAAAAGCCATTATCCTGTTAGCTTAATGTTTCATTTTAAACTTGAGAAAATCGACATGAAAGAGGTTAAGACGAAGTATGAAATTGTGTTATCGCAAAGTTCAAAAAGCTCAACATCAGTTTGACGCGGTTAATTAAAGATGATGCTGATAGAACGTGACGTCATCCAGGATAGACCGCTGCTTTATTACCTTTTCTTTAAAAGTCTCTTCCCCGCCAGGAAACAAGATTAAAAATTCCAAGATTAAATTCAATTGAAAAGATTTTACCTGCAAATAAAATATAATTATCCTTCTTTATATTTGTTTCGATCTTTTTCTTTTAATGTTTCTTCTTCCGTTGAATAGTTACTATTTTTCTCTCTTCCTTTCATTCTTTATTTTTAATTTTATTATATCATCTTTACTTTATTTTTATACACTTCCTTTTCAATTGTTTTATTTATTCTTTCCATTCTTTTTTCTTCCGATCCTTAATAGTCCCTCTACGTTTAATTTCTTATTTTTTCCTTCCTTTCTACCATTCTGACCTTTTCTGTAGTGTTTATTTCCATTCTTCAATAATTCCTTTCCTTGATTTTTCCTACTTTCTAATTAAACCCCCCGAACCGGAAAATGAACCTAGGACTTTCCGAATAAATGTTCCTAGTTTTTACCACAGAGAGGTAAATCATGCTGTTATATAAAAAGAAAGAGTGATAAAATCGCTGAGAGAATAGCGGAGAGTGAATTATATGGTTAACTTAATGCACTGAGTAATTTTAGGCGTCTTGCACACGAGCGACTTGAAACCAAGTAACCGTGACAACTGATAACGGAATTGCTTTACCGCCCTCACTAGGTGTTAATGTACTCGTGCAGGGGACTAGTATATACAACACTGCAAGATCATGCATTCCACCTACTAATACGTATCGTACTCGTACAACTGGTTGAGTGGAAGATAATCACTCTGTCATTGTAAATAAAGATTTATTAATGGCATTGTTGTTATTATTATTATTACTATTACTATTATTATTATTACTATTATTATTACTATTACTACTAATATTATTCCTATTATTATTACTATTACTACTATTATTATTCCTATTATATTATTATTATTATTATTATTATTATCGTCATTCCTATTATTATCATTAGCATTAACATTAACATTATCAGTACCATTACCATTATTATTACCATTATTATTATTACCATTATTATTATTATATTATTACCATTATTATTATTACCATTATTATTATTATGTTGTTATTGTTGCTTGTTAATTACATCAACATGATATTTCCACTCTGGACCATTAATAGAATCGAAAAAAAGACTTTCATAAAAGGATACCGTACAATTTCTTTGAACACTGTTTCCCTAACTGTGTGTCTTAAGAGATCTACAGGCACTAATTGTTACGCACAGGTCTCAGCAGTCTTGGTGACATTATATATTATTGGTATGACTGCGAAATTAGTTTGTTAATTTTTTTATTAAATTGTATCACTTATTAATAAATAAAAATATGTAACTCTAGGAGCTCATAATAAAATCATTTTCAGAAGACAAACAAATTAAATGTGTTTCTAAAATTGTAGCATTTATCGAGGGGGGATATGATTTTTTACTGTGTTCCATATGTGCTCCCGAAAAAAAAAATATGTTCCATGGCTAAAAAACTGTGTTAATGAATTGAATGGCGCAATAAATATAGTGTTAACGCTAAGTCAAAACTTTTCACGAGGTACTGTATCCTTGCACTGACATTAAAAAAGATAAACACAAATTCTGAACAGTGTGATGTAATACCAAAAAATCAGGATAGTGAATATAAGCTACTGAAATTTAAAAAAAAAGGTTTATTTTTGGAACAGTGTGCTTTTTTATACAGCGTATTGTTCACAAATGTGGAAACAGGTGAAATCATCATAAAACTCTCTTCACTGGGTGGATATACAAATTAGAAAATGAATATGAGAAGAGGTACTTGCGGCTACTTGCTCGAGGGTTGAGAAATATTTTAAGTAAGTTTGATTTGTCTCCTCCTTATCATGACCATGAAATATGTAAAGCCATAATAAAGAATTTGTAATTTTGAAAATTGAGAGTGTATGTCCCTCATCTCGACATGGTTATCTAATATACGAGTTTTCACAACTTCCAACTGGGAAACGCTTTCAGGAAACATGCATGGATTCTGGTAGGGGCATGGAAATTTCTAAAAATTAGCGACGATCACGATATGCGAATATGTCCAATGTGCGGGAACTTTGAAGATGAGATACATATATTAGGAAAATGTAATGATTTAGAATATTGGAGACGTCAGTTATTACCGGAAAGATTTATAAATTCAAATCGGGAAAGATTGGCATGCTACGAATTATTGGTAAATCCAGAAAATTGGATAAACCTCGGTAAATTTCTGGACAAAACGCGAAAAATAAGGACAACACTCATTCATGAATAAATATATGTTATCAAAATGCAATACCATTATTATTAACAATTATATATAAATTAATTAGTGTATAATGCTGTTGTGTTATTATTTAATTGTAATATTAATGTGTTTTCTTTATGTAATTGTAATGTTAATGTTTTTTTAATGTATAATGCTATTGTGTTATTACTTAATTGTAATATTATTGTGTTTTACTTAATTGTAATATTATTGTGTTTTCTTTATGTAATTGTAATGTTAATGTTTTTGTGTATAATGTATTGTGTTATTATTAATTGTAATATATTTTGTGTTTTCTTTATGTAATTGTAATGTTATTGCTGTTTTTGTTGTTTATTTTTCTTTTCACTAGTACCAATTATTACTTTATTGTAACGGACTGTCAACAGCACATACGGCTTACTGCCCGTGCGACCAATATTTGTAAATAATATTGTAAATATCTTACTTTTTGTCTAATAAAGTCCTACTACTACTACTACTTTTACAACTGCCAACTAAATGTGCAACTTATGATACACTTTTCGTTTATATATATATAAACTTATATATATATGTATATATATATATATATATATATAAACTTATATATATACATATATTATTTTTAAAAGTCCATGGCATTTGACTTCAAAATATTAAAATATGAACATTAATACTCTAGCATTAGTTTCTTCTAAAGATGATATCGAACTTGCAATCTTACAGTTCATAAGGAAAAGTGTAATTGTTTAATCACTTTACCAAAAACAAGTATCTCTAGTGATGTAGTTAATTAGGATTTTATTTAATGACGCTATTTAACAACTAATTTCATTACTATAATTCTAATGTAGACTTGAAAAGTTCGACAAAATTTACTCAGAAGTTCTCATTTCAGGTTTGATGTTATTTACATGCCGTGAATCTTTATTTTTATTCAGTCTGTCATTTCGACAATTCTGGTATTCTGTCCTAGCATTGGCTATTGTAACCCACTTTTAAGGTGGGTCATCTGGAAGGCGGGGTTATGCTGCCCCAATGATATGAAGTGTGATGATGATGTTAGTGATGCGCCAGGAGAAGCCTTAATTCTAAACTTAATCTAATGAGGTGAATATGATAATGATGGTCAGATGATGTTCGGGGACCGTTTGGGCCTTACATTTTCCTGATATTTGTCTTACAGATTAGGAAAACCCCCGAACAAACTTCACGGAGGAAACTTGTCTCGATCGGGGATCGAACTCGATCCACCTATCCCTACCGGGTTTGAACCTGGCAACTTCGAAATCAGAAGCGAGTATGATAAACCACTATTTCAGCGGGAGTGATTCTCTAAAGTGAATGGGTTGTTTCATTAAATATAAGCAGGACTGCTGAAGAAACACTTTTTAAAAGCCTGGCTTCTCCGACCCGCGGCTTGGCCTAGTTGAACCATCGCACAACACGCCAGCATTATATTTTTGTAACTCTCGAAAAGCCTATGTAATATTAAAATATATTAATAGCCCATGTTGTAGGAAAAGTACTCATTTTACCTTTTTAACGGTGCTACAGTTTCCAAGACTTTACCATATATTTTTAATTAAAAATGGGTTATTTGAATAGGCGTATAGCATCTTATATAGTAAAATAGTTATTAAATGAATAAAACATTATATAAATTTGCTATAAATTAAAAATGTATTTCATTAGTTACATTGTTCATCATTATACAGAGTGTTCGGAAATTCGCATTACAAACTTCTATGGCATGAAAAGAGGACTGAGTAGATAACGTTTAGAATAAGAACCTTTTTCCGAAAAACGTATCGTTTTCGTGCTGGAGTTGTAAGATAGCATTAAGTGTTTAAATCTCTCGCATCGATAGTAATCTAATAATTTATGACATGACCTAATGGAATACATTCACTGGTTTTGTGGCAATGTCCAATGTCAAGGGAAAAACTAAGAAAGTTCTCTTCGTCACACTCCGTGGATAAGATGGTGTACTAGAACATGATTCGCAGTTAAAATATATGCAACGAGCATGGGGTCGCCACATCGAAACGCTTTCGAGCGGACAAGTTCTAACCAGTAAGTTAAGTACAATAGAGAAGTTAGGTTACTTCGCATATAAACAATTTATTATTCTTACAAAGACGAAGTGAACGTTCTTCACTTTTCCCTTGACATTGGACATTGATTATGTAAATGTAAAGCAGGATTTTAATATTGCCTAAATAATATAGTTGAAGTTAATAAATAATGTTGTATTTTAAAATTCTTTTTATGAATAAATATTAACTTTAAGTGAAAATCTAGATATTTCATTGTCAGTTATCGTCAAATAAAAGATCTCCTAATATTAATAAAAATATTTTACTAGTTAAATGTTTTTTTAAATAATACTTTCAAAAATTGTTTTAATTCATTGTTGTCAGAATTATAAATATTTCTATTAAACTTTAATATGAGAGCTGAATAACTTTATACTCTCATAACTGAAAGTAAAGTAAATTGTGATTGGAATTAAAAAACACTTATCTTTCTTATATGACCAATCGGATTTAACCTTACATTTAATAGAATTATTAACCAATAAAAATATTTCACGTGACGTAATAATGAACTTTATATTGCGATATGTTAATTGTATTCATTCTAGCGTTGTGCCCAACCAGTTCATTTGGAGAAGTAGTTCGTTCACTCGCATTCACTTTTGTGAACCATTCAATTGAACTAGTTCGTTCACAAAATTTAGCGAAGCCCTTCTTCATTCATTCGCCAAGCAAAAAAAAAAAAAAAAAAAAACTTTCATTTCTGCATATTGTAAAAACTTTACCGTATCACCAACAGATGGCATAGCTATGTCCATTAGAAACCCGCACGGATTCTCCAGGAAGAGACAAATCTGTGTGACTTGACGTTAACCTATGGTAGCTGTAAATTTTATTTAAGGATAAACATAAATAATACCAACCAAATTAATGTAAATTCTGTTCAAATTTATTTGAGTATGAACAATTCTAACAAGACTGCTGCCATATTTTTGTTTATTTTATAATTATTTATACTTCCTTGTTTTTATTTTTGTTATAACTGTATTATATGCATAATATTTCTTTAAATACAAAGATACAAAATCGTACTATTGGCAATTACTTGATGTTAAATCTTTACAATCCCTAAACTAAAAATATAAAGAGAGTGAGCACAATAAAAGCTCCTTATTCGCGGGGATATGTTCAGCAAATATGCCGCGAATATGGAATGATAATTTGTATGGGTATATAGGATATATGTTCCAAGGTTCCAAAATACAATAAAATGATAAAAAATAAAATTAATTTATTGAGAGATTTTGAACAATTGCCAGTTTTAGGGAAGGGCTTAAAGAACTTAGTAATTTGTTCATGTTTTGCGCATTTTAAAAGGTCTTGTAATTTATATTGATATTCAGCCGTAGCATTAACAATTTGCCTTCTAAAAATAAGACTTATTTCCGTAGACGGATAAATTTTCATGAAGAAATAACAAGAACAATAATATACCGATCGTGGCGATGGAGGCATTTATCGAAGTACATATCAGCACGTGACATTTCCATACACCCTCTATAATATGTGTAACCAATGAAAAGAAGAAAATTAATATATGAAAATTGGCGATTGCATAAAAAAATCTCAATTGGCTAGGAAGAAAAGTTAATTGAAGTTACTTATACAAAACTAGTGCCTTTCATCCTATAGTGTATAGAAGTATTTGCTAATACATTTATATGTGTATGTTATTAATTTAAAGGAATCCCTGTTGTAACTTGACCACAATCTGTTTCAGAGCCCGGGTGAAGAGCGGGTTGCGGTTGCTAGGGGCAGATGCTAGCACTGACCAATGGAACGTCAGCGTGGAGTTGAACCCTAAGCACACGGTTGCCACAGCCACCGCTATCCGAAGAGAAAACAATGCGGACCAGCAACAGACCCCGCAGGCCAGGTAAGAAGCTCAGAACCACGGTGGAAATTACTGTTTACTTTTCTGTAATTCTTCTCGGCACCTGACTTCCTTCTATACTTGAACCATTCACCCACCTTATTAAAGTGTTTTTAACTCTGTCGACTCAACCGTTTTCTTCTTCATAATGTTTCCCCTATATTAACTGTTAGCCTTATACATGTATACAGATGTCCACATAAATCGCTGCATACATGAAATGAAATTTGTAAATTTGAACATGAAAAAAACAAAATATTTATCAATTGGTGAACCAGAACAAAATTTAATTTTGGAGACTGGAGAATCAATAAAATCTTATAGTGAGATCACATATTTAGGAATTAAAATAAATAAAAATGGGAGTTATGAAGAGGAAATAAGAAATAGAAATAATAAAGGAAAATTTGCAATTGCTTGCCTCAATGGAATATTGTGGGATAAAAATATAAGTATAAAAATAAAATGAATATATATCATACAATTGTTAAAACATCATTACGTATGGAGCAGAACTTTGGCCATTAACAACAAAATCAAATAAGTACCTTTTGGCAACGGAAATGGATTTTATACGAAGGGTCGCAAGAATTTCAAGAAGAGAAAAAATTAGGAATTCAGTTATAAGGGAGATAATGAAGATTGAAGACACTACTTTAGATTATATTAAAACTCAGCAATTAAGATGGTACGGACATGTCCAGCGAATGGAAGAGCATCGACTACCAAAATCTGTTTTGGAATGGAGACCTGAGGGCAGACGAAGCAGAGGAAGGCCTAAAAATCTTCTGGAGTCAGGAAATATGTTTATATATGAAGGAGAAACATCTACAACCAGGAGATTGGATGGACCGACAAAACTGGCTATAAGGAATCGGACGATGTCAAAGACATTAATCAACCGATGATCTATCTATCTATATTATTTTAAAACATCAATAAGCAATTAAATTATGACTCTTGAAGGCAAAAAACCTTGTGAGTTCTGAAATTATTCTACAAGGTAAAGTCTGGAGTAAGTATATGGTTCTAAATAGTTTAGAATGTGATATTAGATTTAACTTAAGAGGAGATATAGATATAAAAAATCAATACATTTCTGCAGTATGTGGAACGATTCAAAGAATTTTAAAATATAAAATAAGGAAAGATGTAAAAATAAAACTATCCCTACACTGCTTTATATGTATATGCCTTATTTACAATAGAGTAACAGCCCAATGTTGGGCCTTAGTCTCTGCTTTGTCAGGAACCACTAGACCAAGTTAATTTAGTTACGCTTATTAGCCTAGAAATGTCATGAATAGCATGTGGTCAACATACTGACCCAATGAGACATCTAGTAGGCAACTAAGGTATTACTAGGATGATGAGATTAGTAAATTTCGCTTGGAGGTCTTTTTATTCAGGCTTAAGGATATTTTATGAGCCAGAAAATCTTCCGACTCGGGACCCACGGCTTAACGTCCCTCTCGGAGGACTTTCTCCTTGGATTTTTCCATCCTAAAAATCCACCGATCCCAGCGGTGTTTGAATCCGAGACCATTTAGTCTCTGCTTTGTCAGGAACCACTAGACCAAGTTAATTTAGTTACGCTTATTAGCCTAGAAATGTCATGAATAGCATGTGGTCAACATACTGACCCAATGAGACATCTAGTAGGCAACTAAGGTATTACTAGGATGATGAGATTAGTAAATTTCGCTTGGAGGTCTTTTTATTCAGGCTTAAGGATATTTTATGAGCCAGAAAATCTTCCGACTCGGGACCCACGGCTTAACGTCCCTCTCGGAGGACTTTCTCCTTGGATTTTTCCATCCTAAAAATCCACCGATCCCAGCGGTGTTTGAATCCGTGACCATTTCGTCCAGAGGCAAGGAAAATAACCACTAGACCACTGCGGCCAACCCCTACATTGCTTTAAGGTTGTGAAACTTGGGTCCCAATGAAAACACAGAATTCAATCGGCGGAGATGAGGTTACTTACGCAAGGTACCAAACTGGATAAAATTTAAAATGAGCAAATAAGAAATGAATTAATAGTAGAATTATGATGTGATAAAGTAATAAATTATATACAAAAGTGAATGAACATGTAGGCAGAATGAATGAAGAACAATATCCACTAATGGCGAGGAACTATCAAGCAAGAAGAACGACGAGATATTGGACGTCATATAAAACAATGGGCTAATGCCTTGTGAACATGGAACGGGCAATGGCCTAATCCTTGAAGTGATGAACATGATAATGAACAATTCTACACGCAATAATATTATTTAAATAATTTAGAAAATAAATTATTCAATTTTTATAATAAACAATTGCATTCAATATAACAATTATTATTTAAATAAGAAACATTTTAAATAAATTATAATTTATATTATTCATAATTATAAACAAACAAAATAATTATCTTTATATATCCCTGGTTCACCGCTACGGTCTCGAGGTAGCGTGCTGTCTTGTCACGCAGCGGGCCCGGATTCGATTCCCGGTCGGGACAGCCTCCAGGGTGAAGTTTTTTTCGGGGTTTTTCCTCGCCTGTAAGACAAATGTTAGGAAGCTTAGGACCCAACGGTCCCCGAAAATCATCCGGCCATCTTCGTCATCCTTATCATTATCATCACCATCCTTAATCGGTGTGGAAAGCAACGGGAAGCTACCACACCTATAATTCCCTTGTAAAGCTGCAAAGCATAGCATGAAAATGGTATGATTGCAGTGAAAGAACTGCCCTCGGGCAGAATTACTGTGGATGGATGGATGGATGGATTTATCCCTGATAAGTTTATTTTATAGTAATTTTAAGAATTGAAATGTAAAACAAAATGTAACACTTTCCCCAAATATCATTTTTAAACTACTATTTGACTCACCTTTAATATACAATTCTAAATGCAATATTATAAGAAATACACTAATATTACAATATAATACAATGTTACAAAAATACAACTTCTACGTTTACTTTATAAACAATCAAGATCGGATACTGTTACCACATCCATTTTATTAATATTTTCTACAGTATCGTATTATATTACATTTCGTATTATTTATAATAAAATTTGAATTAAGCGCGGACATTTCGTCACTGATATTTGGTGGTAATTCCCAGCATTACGCCCGGTATTGTCCCAACCAGCCCGTTCGCAAGACTAAGCCTAGTCGTGTAGCTGCTGTGAGGCAGCGCACTGAGCAATGTAGGCATCCAGGGTGCTCATCCCCCATGGTGCCCCCACAGATGGTCTCGGTTTCCATCGAACCAAGAGAAAGGGGCTTCTGATCCCCAGTCTCCCACCGCTCCACCAACAGCGGCCCATGCTCCCGCTTGTGGCCGGGACGTACAGGTTTGACAGCAGGGCCCTCATTTTCCCTGCTGACCCCACTCATGGTCCGCGAGTCCATCGGACTTGGAAGGGAGGACTGACTAGCAGATCCACCGACCTTTTCCCCACTACGCCAACGAGGGGACGCGTTTTGCTGCTGGAGTGGGCGCAGCACGAGCTATGTAGTACGTCAGGTCGCTCGAGTCCTGACGACCTCACAAATGGCCCATGAGTCCGGACTGGACCTAGCCGGGAGGAATGCAAGCAAACCACCGACCGTTCCCCTATCCGTCACCCGGGGACGCGCCTGTTGCTGTTGTGAGCACAGCTGGGGCCCGACGGACCCCCAGGGGCTGTATAGAGACATGTGGAAAAACTCTCACCGGGCCCCTCTAGCTTGTGAGTCGCTAACTCACGAATTATCTTTTACCATATAAGACAGGACTTCATCGCCATTCCAAAAATGCCCGACAGTATTTAACAATTCTTGGGGTCTATCATGTTTAAGAGACATGTTTACAGCTCGGATTTCCAGCAGAGAGTAGTACAGATTAACTTACATGGTCATATACATATATTTAAAAGCCAGGTCGAATTTTACTGTTAGCTTTTATTTCAAAAACGTTTTGTTCGAACATTTAATTTCGTAAAATAATAAATATATTTACACGAAAATTTTATTGAAAAATTTTGAAAGAGTTTTTTACATCTGTTATTTAAAATACAAATTGTAAAAAGTTTTTTTTATTTCCCAATTAGAGTACTTATTTTTTATATAACAATTCATTTAAATATTTCTTAACTTTTTACAAATTTTAATTCAAAGAAATTAAATAGTTTTTAAAAATACAACATATTTATAAGGTTTATATTAAATATATTTAAACAGTATAATTTTTTTATAATGCACATAATTTCTTGCCTCTTTAAAATATGTTTTATTGTAATATGGTTTTATTCACAAGGTAATCATTGCACGGTAGATAAGAGGTAAAGCTTATTTTCTATAAAATCAATCATTTTCTTGGCCAATAATTCACTGAAAACTTTTTTATGTTTAATAACGTTTGAGTATTACACATACTTTCATTATAAAAATCTAAAAAATAAAAGTTGCTCGAAAACTTTTATTGAAAAACTTTTGAAATAAATGTTTACAGTTATTTTTCTACTTAATAAATACAGGTTTCTATTTAATAGTTAAATAGATACATATTGCTAAATGTGAATAAGTGTTTTGACCCCTCCTTAATAAATACCGGTCAAATAAACTTTTGATTGACCTTATTTTAAATGTTTATATTTTTCAAATTAAAGTTCAGTACAACCGGTTTCGATTAAAATACACCACCATACCCTTCGATCAATAAGAATCGAGATATTCTCATGTAAAAGTTTCAAGAAAAATTGAAACTTAACTGTTTCTTAATTGTTTCTATTAATCACACACAATAATGATATTAATAATTTAAATTATTCCATTATTTTGCAATAAACATTTACATTTAATATGAGATATATTGTTTCAATAACATACGTTTTGAATAAATTATAAAGGTCCCAGATATACCACAGGATAGATTATCCTTGGATACATAATGTAACTAATTCTAGTAACTTAATCGTTATTCACTTTGCTGCGGAGAGAGAAGCCACAAAATGTAAATGCGTAAGTAAATAAATAATAGTTTTAAAAAACTAAAACAACACGCTTTATTAGAAAACCACACCAAAAAAATTAAAAATAATTTTAATTTCCAACACGCTTGGATAAAATTAAAAGGGGTCAACAAAAAAATAATCTCCAACACATATAGAATAAAACTAGAGTTATCAACAAAAGGAAAATAATTTTACCATCAAAAGCGTGGGGTGCTCTATATCAATTAATATATTTGATAATAAACAGATATTGGTAAACGTAAAGTCTCTAAAAGAAAATAATTTTACCATCAAAAGCGTGGGGTGCTCCATATCAATTAATATATTTGATAATAATCAGATGTTGGTAAACGTTAAAGTCTCTAAGAAGAAAATGCAAAAATCATAAAAGCACCCCACTCTAGTTCTATTCTATATGTGTTGGAGATTATTTTTTGTTGACCCCTTTAATTTTACCCCAAGCGTGTTGGAAATTAAAATTATTTTTCAGTTTTTTGGTTTGGTTTTCTAATAAAGCGTGTTGTTTTAGTTTTTTAAAACTATTATTTATTTTTTATTTTTTAGTTTTAATATTTTACAGAATAATATAAAAATGTAAATATCTTTAAGTTCGATACTATTGTAGTATGAGCTAAAAGTATTACTCTTCTAAAAAAAAAAACCTCCCCAGCCGGATTTGAACCAGCGACCTATGGATTACTGAAATTATATACCACTAATCCACCGCTCTACCAACTGAGCTCTTACAACGCTTGACTAAAAAGTCGACAAGTCCGCAACCTATTATACCAGTTTTAATTTTTTTTATTTTCTGATGATTCTGACCAGGATTTTGGAAACAAAATATGAAATTATTGTAGTGTCACGGGTCCTTTAGAAGTATACAAAGTTTCAAGTCGATCCAATGTTTCTAAGTGGGTGAAAATAGTGTTCAAAGATTCCGTTACATAAGTACAAAGACACTTTTTTTTTATTTTCTGATGATTCTGGCCAGGATTTTAGAAAATAAATATGATTATGTATTGTATTGTCACGGGTCCTTTGCAAGTATACAAAGTTTGAAGTCGATCAAATGTTTCTAAGTGGGTGAAAATCGTGTTCAAAAATTCCGTTACATAAATACAAAGACAGTTTCTGATTTTCTGATGATTCTGGCCAGGATTTTAGAAAATAAATATGAAATTATTGTATTGTCACGGGTCCTTTACAAGTATACAACATTTCAAGTCGATCCAATTATTTTAAGTGGGTGAAAATCGCGTTGAAAGATTCAGTTACATAGATAGATAGATACAGGTCAAGCTAATATAAAGCGTGTAAAAAATATATAGAAATAGTGAAATAGTGTGTGTTATTGGCGGCTCCGTGGAGCAAGTGGCAAGGCGCTCTCACCGGTGGGGGCCGAGATCGAGTCTCGGTCACTCCATGCGGGTTTCGTGATGGACGAAATGAACTTGGGCAGGTTTTTCTCGGGGTTTTTCCCGTTTTCCCCTGTCACAATTTTATTCCACAATTTCTCCATACTAATCTCTTTCATTTCGTTTCATTTCATTCATCCGCCTCAGTGACGGTGCGTCAGGATTGATCGGCCGGCACCCTTGTTGTTCACAGTCCTGTAAAATATAGGGGCTTCATCTCACCTCATCCCTCGACCCGACCCTGAGTAGGACACGAGTTGAGGATATTTATTTAATATGTGTATTGTTAATGTTTAGTCTTTCCCATGGCTATATACAGTATGATATGCATATGAAATGAGAATACAATAAAATAGATGCACAAATGGGAATAAATATTTTTTCACAACTACAATTTTCATTTTAAAAAATCTTGCACTGAATAACAACATTATCTAGTAACGTTTCAAAGATAAATCACTTAAATCCTTTGTTAAAATATTACATTTTTAATTCTTACAAAATTAGGTGCTTCTGGTATTTCGTAGTTGTTGGAATGTCAAATGTAAATATATGCCCATAACGAGAACAGTACGAAATGGTTCTATTCTGATTAAATTAAACTCTTCAAAGTGTCTAGCTACTTAATTAGCTGATTAACTAACTCACTTGTTCTATTGAACCTGGTGGTTCATGGCCGCGGGGACATAAGGTCTCCATACTTCACTAATCTGAGCTAATATTTTCCAGAATTCCCTGTATAATTAATTTCCCTCAAATTTTCCTTGAATTGTAATCCTGCCCCATTTTTGGCCTACCTAGTGACGCTTTGACTCTGATTTTTC
>JASPKZ010000277.1:0-87340 GCA_030220185.1 Diploptera punctata
TGCTACCATACTTTTGTTTATTTTATAATTATTTATACCTCCTTTTTATTTATGTTATAACTGTATATATTTGCATGATTGTTTACATGTTAATAAAAAAAAAACAAAATCGTAACTCTATACTTTGAAAAAAAGGCGTGGATTATTTTAAAACTTTTAAGGAAGATATATTTAATTTAATTTCTATATGTATTATTTACACATATTATTTGCATAATAGTTCTTTAAAAAGAAAGTAATATGCAAAATCGTACTATTGGTAATTACTTGATCTTAATCTTTACAACCCCTAAATTAAAAATATAAAGAGGATGAATACTGGGTAGGCCAACAAAATTTAGCCTTGTGTGTGCACTTTTACAAAATGGCTTCTAATTCGCAATCAAGAAAAAGTAGTGAAATTTGGGGTTTCTTCGCCGATTTAGGCGATGGTAAAGCAAAGTGTAACTTTTGTTCTAAACACAGTTTCATTCAGGGGGCGGGATGCTTTCAAACTTGCACGGCATATTCGCTCTAAATGTTTAGCAAGGTAAGATTTGTACTAAATTTTGCGACAGCTTTTTGTAAACCAAGTAAAATATGTTTTAAAACTTGGATAAAATGGACTTTCGGAATTCCAGTAAATAAAATGTAAAGTAACCTTTTTTTATAGGAATTATCACTGTGAGGTTCAATTCAATATTAAATTAAAAGATCTTACCTCTCCTCACATTATTCTGTTAAGTAGATCGCGATTTCAGGACTATAGCAGGCCCATCTTCAGTACACTGTTGTTGACCGGTGTTATGTCGCTCGGAAGAACCACTTCTTCTTCCCTCTGTTGGTGGACCGATGAACCTCTTGATAAGGTCAAAATTTGCGGGAACTTCGAAGTTCATAAGTTTTCCTTTGTTTTTCTGAATGTGGATTTTTTCCCAAACTGTAAGTTCCTTAGGTGTCTCTATTTGTTTAATTAGACTAGCTTTTGATTCAATTCGATGTTTTTCGTACCAAGCATGAGCAGCTACTGCTGACTTTTCCAATTCTCCATTTTTGACATTTCTAAGATGTTCCTTCACCCTTGTTTTCAAATTTCTTTTCGTTTTTCCTATATAAATTTTGTCACAATCTTTACATTTGATCTGATAAATTCCTGATTTATTTTCTTCTTCAATTTTTTCATTTTTGTTGGTTTTAATTATCCTATTAAGGCTGTATTCATTCTTAGGTGCTAATCTTATATTAAACTTTTTGAAAATTTTTTGAAATTTGTAGTGTTTCAATGGATGGTAAGTGAATTTCTTGAATTTTATTTTTTCTGTTTGTTTTATCAGTGTGCTTTCATTAATTAATTTTTGTCTTTTGAATTATTTATTTTCCTGTGTACCATGCTTTCATCATAACCATTATCTGTTGCCACATTAATTATGTATTCTTTTTCTCTTTTATAGTTTCCTGGGCTCATAGGAATATTTACTAATCTGTATGCTAAGCTATTGAACACTGCCTCTTTGTGAGCAAAATGGTTGAAACCCGAAGCTTTAATATAGTTGTCTATATGAGTATTCTTTCTATATATTCCAAATTCTATAGCTTAGCATACAGATTAGTAAATATTCCTATGAGCCCAGAAAACTATAAAAGAGAAAAAGAATACATAATTAATGTGGCAACAGATAATGGTTATGATGAAAGCATGGTACACAGGAAAATAAATAAATTCAAAAGACAAAAATTAATTAATGAAAGCACACTGATAAAACAAACAGAAAAAATAAAATTCAAGAAATTCACTTACCATCCATTGAAAACACTACAAATTTCAAAAAATTTTCAAAAAGTTTAATATAAGATTAGCACCTAAGAATGAATACAGCCTTAATAGGATAATTAAAACCAACAAAAATGAAAAAATTGAAGAAGAAAATAAATCAGGAATTTATCAGATCAAATGTAAAGATTGTGACAAAATTTATATAGGAAAAACGAAAAGAAATTTGAAAACAAGGGTGAAGGAACATCTTAGAAATGTCAAAAATGGAGAATTGGAAAAGTCAGCAGTAGCTGCTCATGCTTGGTACGAAAAAACATCGAATTGAATCAAAAGCTAGTCTAATTAAACAAATAGAGACACCTAAGGAACTTACAGTTTGGGAAAAAATCCACATTCAGAAAAACAAAGGAAAACTTATGAACTTCGAAGTTCCCGCAAATTTTGACCTTATCAAGAGGTTCATCGGTCCACCAACAGAGGGAAGAAGAAGTGGTTCTTCCGAGCGACATAACACCGGTCAACAACAGTGTACTGAAGATGGGCCTGCTATAGGCCTGAAATCGCGATCTACTTAACAGAATAATGTGAGGAGAGGTAAGATCTTTTAATTTAATATTGAATTGAACCTCACAGTGATAATTCCTATAAAAAAAGGTTAATTTAGTGACGACTCAAGTCTTAATAGGAAACAAGATGGCGGACCTTGACACAACCTCAACCATAGATTTCAATACTAATTTATCAGGATTAAAACAAGACATTAAAAAATTCAATCAGTTAAGGGAAAAAAGAAGAAATAAAATGATGGACATCAAATTTATTAATACTTGTTTGGAATTGGATATTACACCTAAATTTGTTCGTAAAACCGTTAAAAATAACGATGGTTCGAAAGAACAGAAGACGGTTGAGAAGAAAATTTTGAAAATGGAGAAAAACAAACATTTCGAAATTATCAGTAATTTGGACACAAAATTGTTTTTCCTACACTTAAAAATCTCTAAGAATGTTGGCAATGTATTTTGGGACCGATTAGAAGAAAAATTTTTCAACAAACTAAATATTAGCATTAAAAGAAAAGTAATCAAACAAAATAAGAAAATTGAAAATTTAAAATCAAAATCAAGATTAAATAAAGAAAACACACACTAAAACAAGGGAAATAAGGTGCAGTAATGTAATCAACATGTCTTCCAAAACTTTCAACCAGAGGGAATTGGGAATTTTAGAAAAAGGACTTAAAACATGTGTAAACTATTCTAACAAAATTGAAGATTATGTAGCGGACGTCGAAGTAATAATAGATGATTTGGAAACAGAAGAAAAATTTTTAATCAGGAATGAATGTGGAAAAATCATAGAAGAAATCAAGGAAATTCCTAGAAACAAAACAGGACTGGGAAACATGAAAATAATCAGAGAAATCAACAACAAAAACACAATTATCACAAAAGCAGACAAAGGCAACCAGCTAGTAATTATGGATAAAGAAGATTATAGAAATAGAATGGACAAAGTTTTGGCATCTACAGAATACATTGAAGTAAAATCTGACCCACTTCCCAAAAGTATCAAAGACGTAGATAACACTTTGAAGACAATAAACAAAATTCTATCAAAAAAAGAAAAATTCAGGCTGAAGGTATTCAAACCCTAGAAATCCACAAATGCATGGTCTCCCAAAAACACACAAGGGTGGAGACAAAATGAGGCCCATCATCAACAATATAGGGTCTCCTACATACCTAATATCAAAATGGTTATGTAGTGAGTACAAGAAAATGGAAGGATTTGATAACCTCTCAATAGATAATTCATATCAACTTGTACAAAAATTAGAAAACATTCAATTAGAACCTACAGACAGACTAGTGTCATTCGATGTAATTTCATTGTTTCCCAGTGTCCCTAGAGGAACCACCATTGAGATCTTGGAACAATGGCTAAACAAAAACAAATTAGAAAAAGAAAAATAAAAGGAGTTTATAATTCTTACTAAATTATGCATTGAACAGATGTTTTTCACCTATAATGGTAAATTTTATAAACAAAATTCTGGGCTTTCTATGGGAAACCCTCTTTCACCCTTTTTGGCCAATTTATACATGGGAAGTTTCGAGCAGAAAATAACAAGAGGACATCCTTTGATCTTCAAATTTTGGACCAGATACGTTGATGACGTAATTGCTATTGTCAAACAGAAACAAATTGAGGATGCTTTGAAGCTTTTGAACATCCAGAGTAGAACGATAAAATTCACCATGGAAACTGAGATTGAAAGACAAATCCCATTTTTGGATCTTAATTTAACACGAAACAAAGAAAACAGGATAGAATTTGGAATATATAGAAAGAATACTCATATAGACAACTATATTAAAGCTTCGGGTTTCAACCATTTTGCTCACAAAGAGGCAGTGTTCAATAGCTTAGCATCCAGATTAGATAAATATCACTATGAGCCCAGAAAACTATAAAAGAGAAACGCATGAATACATTAATATGTGTCATGCGTACACAACAGATAATGGTATATGATGAAAAGATGGTACACCACGAAAAATAAATAAATTCAAAAGACAAACAATTAATTAATGAGACGCACACTGATAAAACAAACAGAAAAAATAAAATTCAAGAAATTCACTTACCATCCATTGAAACACTACAAATTTCAAAAAATTTTCAAAAAGTTTAATATAAGATTAGCACCTAAGAATGAATACAGCCTTAATAGGATAATTAAACCAACAAAAATGAAAAATTGAAGAAGAAAATAAATCAGGAATTTATCAGATCAAATGTAAAGATTGTGACAAAATTTATATAGGAAAAAACGAAAAGAAATTTGAAAACAAGGGTGAAGGAACATCTTAGAATGTCAAAAATGGAGAATTGGAAAAGTCAGCAGTAGCTGCTCATGCTTGGTACGAAAAACATCGAATTGAATCAAAAGCTAGTCTAATTAAACAAATAGAGACACCTAAGGAACTTACAGTTTGGGAAAAAATCCACATTCAGAAAAACAAAGGAAAACTTATGAACTTCGAAGTTCCCGCAAATTTTGACCTTATCAAGAGGTTCATCGGTCCACCAACAGAGGGAAGAAGAAGTGGTTCTTCCGAGCGACATAACACCGGTCAACAACAGTGTACTGAAGATGGGCCTGCTATAGGCCTGAAATCGCGATCTACTTAACAGAATAATGTGAGGAGAGGTAAGATCTTTTAATTTAATATTAAAATGTAAAGTGATTGTAATATTAGACTACATTAGATTTGTAGCGTTTAGTAATGCCGTAGATCAAAAGGAGTAATCCCTGAGTAATGCTGTGTATGAGTGATGACGTAAGCAAGAGCAGGAAGGTGCTGTAATGTACATGTACTGAATGAATGAGCGTGTCGAACGTTGAGAGTTTGAAGTACAACTGAATGTTTAAAGCCAGTTCACTATGTCAAGGTAGTTCATTCCTCTAAGACACTTCACTCTTCCAAGGTAGTTTGTTCTTTGATACCACTTCGTTCATCTAAAACACTTCACTCTTCTAAGATAGTTCATTCTTTTATACCACTTCGTTCTTCCAAGGTAGTTCGTTCTTCTATGTAACTTCACTCAGGTGAGATAGTTCGTTCCTCTATGGCAGTTCACTCTGGCATGAGGTGGGGACATGCAAGGTCAATGGGCAGAGAAATGTAGAGTAATCAACGAATGAGCGAAAGTTGATTTGGAGCATAGAGAACATTTGGAGTGAGACATCTAGAGCTTGAAATAAAAAGTAAATTTTAATTTTAAGTAGCAGTAGCGAATTATATTTGAAGAGAAAAATTTATCCTTCAATGAGAAGTGTTAAATTAATAATAAAATCGTCAGCAGTAGTGAACTCTGAACTGGCAGTTTACTAAAAGTGAGTAACTTTTTGACACTTCACAGTAGTGAAGCGTTCTTTTAAATGACTCACTCTCGAATTACTCATCACTACAACAGATTGATTCAGTGAATATGAAATGTATACCTTGGTCAGTTTGTGTTTTACTTAAGTCTAAAGTAATTTTCATTATCATTTGTTTTTTGTTTTTAATTTTCTACCTATTGTCATGCCAAAACCAAGTGTATCAGCCACTCTTAAGAATGAGAATTCAGAGATACCATGATTGGTTTTTTCTTAAAAGGAAAATTTTGCTTACAAATTAGTGACTACAATTAAAATTGTATGCATTTTAGTGTATTAACATCGATATCAAATGTACAAACTAAAAGTTGACCTTAAACTACTGGATATATCATTCTTATTGGGTTTAATATACTAAACTAGAATTAAAGAGACTCAAATTTACATTTTTAGAATAACACTGCCAAATTCCCATTAACATTGAAATCTTGAAATTTTAAAGCAAATTTTTCCCTAAAAATAAATCCACTTTCACAGATCTCTACCTATCATACATCATTGGGGTAGCGTAATTCCACCTTCCAGGCGTCCCAATCTCAGAAGTGGGTTACAATAATGCCAATGCCAGGAGAGAATACCAAATATTGTAATGACAACCTATAGTGGCAACGAATATAAAAAAAATAATATTTCAATGGATTCCAAGACAATTTGGTATATTTAATAATGAGATAGAGTAACAAAATTCCAAAAGCAGCCATAAAATTATTTCCACAACCTACAAGACTGATATCCTAAATAAAAAAATAACATCTATAATGTACACTTCCTGAAAATTTGGATAACATAATGGTTAACATAAGAAAATGGGAAAGCATTATAAAAAAATGTAAGAAGCCAATTGATTTTAAAGTGACTGCATAGCAACATTCCATGGCACATGCAGACATTTGCACAAGAGCAATATAATTGGTCATAACAGTAACTAATACCTGTCTTTTTTTAACTTTTACAGGAATTAATCACTATGAGGTTTAATTTATTGTAAAATCAAATGTTTCTTACCTCTCCTCACACAAATCTTCTAAGTACATCGTGATTTCGAGACCATAACAGTCTCATCTTCAGTACTTTTCTGGCAACTGATGTTATGTCGCTTGGAAGAAACTCTTCTTCTTCCCTCTGTTGGTGAACCGAAGAATCTCTGGATCAGGTCATAATTTGCGGGAATTTCAAAGTTCATAAGTTTTTCTTCATTCAGAAAAACAAAGAAAAACTTATGAACTTCGAGATTCCCACAAATTATGAGCTGATCCAGAGGTTCTTTGGTCTACCAACAGAGGGAAGAAGAAGACTTTCTTCCAATCGACATAACATCAGTCACCAAAAAAGTACTGAAGATAAGACTGTTATGGTCTCGAAATCGTGATCTAGTTAGAATATTTGTATGAGGAGAGGTAAGAAACATTTGATTTTACCATAATACCTGTCTACATAGGTTCAATCTACTGATTCGCCTATATGTCTACTCTGCAATTTAAAGAAGATTTAGAACATATTCTGTTGAGGTACACTGATAAATTGTCATAAGTAATGTCACGAGTGATTTCCAATTTATCTACAGGATTTGGAAATCAAGAGTGGCATTTGTTAGGACTATTTAATGAATAAAATTAAGATCTTTACTCAAAGATCATTAATTAAATATAGTTACCAGTTTTCAAAATATTTATATAATTAATGTAAATGGCGATGTTTGAAAACATATATGGTTATCAAGTTTTTTTTAACTTGTTCTCGAACAAATCAACATTAAATTGAGGTAAGATGATACCAGATTCAAAAAAACTTGTAGCATTTGAGGTTAGGGAATTAACTATGTATAAGAGAAAAATATGCACTTGGAAGCTCACTTGGAAGAGCATTGACATAGAGTATCAAAGGTCCTGGGTTCAAATCCCAGTCTAGGCTATATTTTTCTTTTCAAATATAATAGTAGATATGTTGTTTCTTAATCTGTACACAATATATAAATGGTGTTCTTCATTTAATTGTAGATAGGGTTTAAGTGATGCTGCACTGACATGACCACTAATTTTTAAGACTTCTTGTTCTTGTATTCCAACTCGAAGCATGTTCGAAACCGCAGTTGAACGACTTGAATGGTTACTCACTTTATGCTTTTTATGTCCAATCCAGATTTTCCTGCACACGTTTTTGTCCACATCGATAGTTGATTTTGCCCTACCAGACAATTCTTATACCAAATTCCAAACTTTTGGTAGAAAGGGTTAGGAGTTATAAAAAAATGGTCTGTTAGGATTTTGCCAGTGCATTTTTCCAACAGAAGTTTATACAGTCTCACTGGGCATCTACTCGGGTTTTCGTCATTTGATACTAGCTTTTGTATTTTCAGTATGTTGACAATGTCTTTTGTTGGAGTTTGTGATGTTAATACATAATTTTGTTGTTGAGAAAATCTTTTGAACTGACTCCAAATATATTTTCTATTACTTTTTGAGTGTTTTGAGGCTTAGATTGCTTGATTATTTCATCTATATCTTCATTTGAAGTGCAGACAAATCTTGTTTCTACCATTTTGAACATTCAAATATGGCGGCTTTGTTGGAGAGTCAGTCACTGCAAAATAATGCTCTGACCTGTTCACAATATTAAAAAAGAGCCCTTTTTATCACAAAAGGAGAAGGTGATAAAGATAATTCAATAAAGAGTGAAGTGAAACACAACTGTGTTTGGTTGTAAAACAAAATTCATTGTAATGTAATTGGTCATTAACTCCCTTTGGGGCATGAGTTAAACAGTCACAGAAATATCCTGCAGATATCTCAGACTTCAGTGGAAATATTATTATCTATACCTTAAGTTATGAAGTCCAATATCAATACTGGTGTATTACATTTCCAAAATGGAACACTATAGCTGAATCTGTGACATGCACTATTATTCACCCCAAAGATTTGTAGTGAACAGTATCAGTATGATACAGAACACCTAAAACAATTAACACTGGAAACAATCCATACTCATTACCCAGAATAAGAATGGCTACACATATTCACAGATAAAACTGAGCATGCTGGAACTGGAATGTACTGCAAATTGTGGAGATATTTTCTAGGAATGTTGCCCATAATCATGAAGATTAAAAATCCCAAAACGGAATGCACAGAGAACACACCATGGTAAACAGCATAAATAAGCCAGACAGTCAACAAGAGAGCCAGTCTCAAGTCCACCCTTGAGAATGCCCGATTCAATCTCTGACGAAACGTCGGAGATTTTTAAGCCTCATGACCATGGCCAACAAGCCTGGAAGATATCTCCAGATTGTGAACTAACAAAGAAGCTTGAAAGCACTAACTAACTAGCACTATCGAACCTGTAGGTTCATGGCCATGCAGATATAAGCTCTCCATATATCCTATCCTGAGCTAAAGTTTTCCAATTGTCCCTTCCATCAAATCAGAGTTAATGTTATTCTCCCACCTCATTCTTGGTCTATCACTTGGAGTTTTCCTACAGGAAGCTTAAATGCCTCTCTTTTATTTCCCTTTCATGCCACATGTCCTGCCCATTGCAGTCTATGAGACTTAACTGTTCTTATTATTCATAGTTAAATATGGTAAATAACATTATGAGGTTCTTAATTCATGAATTATTTATTTACATCTTACCTCATAGTTTATGTTTTCTTAAACACAGGAACTGCAGTTTTCAAGAGAACCATCTCTCCCATTTACAACCGACATTATGTTTGAAAATGAGAGAGATGATTCTCTTGAAAACTGCAGTTCCCATGTTTAAAAAAACCTAAACTATGAGGTAAGATGTAAAAAATTACTCATTAATTTATGTTCATATGTTCTTTATGGTTTTGTATAAAGATCACTTAGTTCTGCTATGCAATATTCTCCATTTGTATTGAACTTTTATAGGAATAAATCATTATGAGGTTTAATTTAATCATATATTCTCCATTTGCCTGCCTGTTCATCTCTATTTGGTCCAAAAATTTTCCTAAGAACTTTATTCTCAAATACTCATAATATTTTCTCCTCCCTTAAAGTAAGAGTGCATGTTTTGCTTCTATATAATATCATGGAGAATAACAGTTTTATACATTTTTCAGTTTAAAATTTTTTGAGAGAAGTTGGGACAACATGAGTCTTTTAATGAAATCAGCATGGACATCAATTACCAAGACAAGTCCTTAGTTCATAAGGGATGATATAGATTAAATTCTAAATCCTTTTAATTAATGTTAATATTATATTTAAATTAATATTGGGAAGTAAACATTATGAGGTTATATCATTAATAATGAATGGAGAACATATTTTAATCGACTCACCTCATACATTTTCAAACTTCTTTGATACCGACGGTTTCAGACAATATCATGTCCTTCATCAGTCATGTCGTCCATTGATGAAATTCCGTGATTGTTGATTTCTTTAGTGAATCACCCTTGTGCTGCCATCTTTTGTTGGGATTATAAACTTTGTAATTAAATTTTTATCCACCGGAATATCGAAATAAGAGAAAAATACACATTTAGATTGGAGGTCTAGGTAGCTCACTTGGAAGAGCATTGACATAGAGAGTCAAAGGTCCTGGGTTCAAACCCCAGTTAGGCGTATATTTTTCTTTTCAAATATATTCCTTTTAATTAAGTTTGTATAACAATCTAGATACTCTAAAAGATTTCTACTTCTACAGCTTATTAAAATATTTGCAAATATACCTTTCCAGTAAGCAATTCAAAAATGAGGGCTCCAAAACTCCACCAATCTGCAGCAGGTGTGAGCTCAAAGATACCATTCACTTCAGGAGCTGCATATAACATTTCTACTGCCTCTGCACTGACTAGAGAATCAACATCTATCCATCGGCACATGTACGTCAGCAGCAGATGTCCTTTCTCACCCAGCAATATGTTGTTAGGGTTCAAATCTCTGTAACAATATTATTTCTTAAACCTATACTCTATTTAGAAAAATTTAAAACTAAGATATTGCCTTCTTTGGAAAATTAAACGTGGTTATCCTAATATCACTGAAGTTTCTAAAGAAGGGAATTATGATTGTTACACTGGTTTATGTTAGTTAACTCTTTCTCTTCTTTTTTGCAGACGATTTAGCTCTTCTGGCACTTTCCGAAAATTATTTGCAACGATCAATTTATAATTTACAAAAAATAGGTGCCAAATCTAATATGGAAATATCAATTAACAAAACTAAAATTATGGCATTTCATGGGAAGGACCCCATACAAAGTAAAATCTGTCTCCAGAATAAAATTTTAGAGAGATCTAATCAATTTAAATATCTTGGATATTATCTCTCTATCTGGGATGAAAAGGATATCCCTGAAAAAGTTACTAGTTATAATAAAAGTTTAGGAATTATTAATCAAGTTATGAAACCATCCCTTGTACAAAAAAACACCAGATTACGTTTATATAACACTTTGGCTAGACCAGTGTTGACCTATGGTAGTGAAGCATGGACACTAAGAAAACAACATGAAAGCAGAATAACGGCTTGTGAAATGAGATTCATGCGCAGAACAGCGGGTTACACCAGATGGGATCGGAAAAGGAACACCGATATCTTAAAAAAATTGAAGACTACTCCAATTTTGGAACATATTAAACAGTACCAACTAAATTGGAAACACCATCTTGAAAGAATGAGTTCAAAACGGATCCCCAAAGCTGTTTATAATTATATATCAAGAGGACGAAGATCACTGGGCCGTCCTATGAAACGCTGGAGGGAAAATTTTCTATAGGATCGTAACAGGCCTTGGCCTAATACTTGGAAGGAAGAAGAGAAGAAGAACTCTTTCTCTAAATAAATTATAGTTTTAGGGCCACATGCAAATACATTAGTCTCTGGTGAGTTGAGTTTTCCGTGAGAACATGCAAAGTTTGAATTAGCAAGTCGCTGACTGGTCATGCATGAAAGTAGTTTTTTTGTAATATTGGCAAGAAATTACCCAGAATTTTCAGCGATAAAACAACTTCTGTTATTTTCGTCTGCTAGAGGAATGTATTTACACTTGTGTCCCGCAAATAATACCGTATACGTCTGCATCGTGCGATATTATGCCGATTCTCTTGTTCTTCCAGTTGAATTCTTTGGTAGACTCCATCAAATTCCTCTTCTCCGCGTATACCGAAAACATGATCGATGTCTTTAAGGTCCGACATCTTGGATAAAGCAGCAAGGTATGCAGCAAGGTTTCAAAGTACATCGGTTCCCATCGGGTTGCTCACGATTCGTTCTCTGCAAAGTCCCCTCACCAGATAGCTTAGGAATTTTGACAATTATTATCGCATGAACAGATTTCTGAGTATGCAAAAACGTCTTTGGATGCAACTTTCTCAGCAGAGAACAACTTTTACGGTCTAATGCATTCATATATACGACCCTTAGACAACCGTAAAATAACTTACAAACACCTTTATTTCATAAATTATTTATGGGAAATAACATTATGAGGCTTTTAAGTTGATAAGTAATTAATGAGTTAGATATGCACTACTCACCTCATAGTTTTAACTTTTTTGAAGAAGAGTTTCAATGCCTTAGGCATCATCGTCAATTCTTTCTGTTGAAATACAAAAAAATAGAAAGAAAATAATGAACTTTGAAATTCCAGGAGAAAAAAAATTGATTTCGAAGTTAATCAGTCAGCCAGCAGAGGGAGCAGAAATCAACCTACAGGATCACCAACCGGCATTTTGGCAAGGGAAGAACATTTATTTTCATTTCATTATTTTCAATCATTATATTCAACAATTTTCTAGGACTATTCCCATATGTCTATATTAAGCCATTATATAGCCCCTGCCCTCCAAAAAAACTAGTTTCAACTTCCATCAAATGATTTTTAGAAAGAATTGACAATGATGGCTAAGGCATCGAAACTCAGAGTCTTCAAATAAAGCTAAAAATATGAGGTGAGTATTGCATATCTAACTCATATTATCTAAAATAAACCTCATAGTGTTACTTCCTCGAAATATTAAAATTAATAGTGAGTTGTGAAATCTCATCCCATAACAATGTGATCTTCAAAGCATGGAACTGCAGTTTCAAGAGGCATTCCCTTCTTCTTCAGCCATCTTAACAACTTATAAAGATGACTGAAGATGAGAGGGATGCCTCTTGAAACTGCAGTTCCATGCTTTGAAGATCAAGGAGTTATGAAGTGAGATTTCATGACTCACTATTTATTAGTTATTAACTTACATTACAAACACCTATCTATTAAAAAAAATCATAACACAAATCTGAAATTTAACAACTCAATCTCTGGTTCCAAGGTTTGCAGGTTCAAACCCACTCATGATTGAAGGATTTTTAAGGGCATAAGAGTATTGACAGGGGAACTGTCAACTATTGCATGCCAGAATGTACCTTGAAACTTAATCCAAAGATGCCATTGGTATGTACCAAGCTCATGTCCAAAAATCATCTGTCTTCTTAACTGCAAGGAAGCACCAAGTCTCTCATTTAAACTATAGGGAAGTAATACAACTTCTGAATTGGTAGATTGGATAATCCTCACTACCTGCCTTCTGTGCTGCAGCCTGCCTAAATCCACCCTGCTCTTATCCAAGCAGGGATGTCCATGTGCCCTGCACAATCGGTTGTCATTACTGGATTATGACTTCAATTTCTATGTCTTGCAGTTAAAAAAGCGGCAGATAATTGTAAAGAAATATTGACGTTTGTATCCTGTCTTGAATGGTGTAACGGACTGCATACCGGCACTGGTGCATAGAACCAGAGGTTCAGGGTTCAAGTTCCGGGTTCAAGCATTAATTTTTCTTTTCAAAATAATATTGTCCTGTACTGGAAAGTATTAATGTTTAAATATGGAGGGTTGTTTCTGATTTCTGATAACAAATGATTTTTAAGTTTTACCTTAAGAAAAGCCGTGTCTCCACCATCGATCATGCTCTATTTGATGGCCCTTCACCTGAGCTATGGCTCGGCATCGGAGTTTCCACTGCAGAAGACTCTTATGCAGCACAGCCATGTCTAGAAGTTCCCACTCCTCTTTACACGCTTTCCAGAGACCGTCTATTGTTCGAGGACGCCTGTTTCCCAGTGCCCTTTTGAAGAATCTAAAGGCACAAAAGTCCATCGGTGATGCATCAGGAGACTTCACTGGGATGTTGCTGAATGGAATAGCATGTATTCCAGTTTCCTGCTCCATTCTCTCCAGGAATGCCAGGGTTGAACCCAAAGTGTGACTGGAGGCCTTGTCTTGGTGCACCCAGACTTGGTTTTTGCCTATACCATAGAGAGCTGGGATTTCGGTCCGGTAAATTGGGGTGAGAACTTCTTCCTGGTAGTACTGGGAGTTGATTTTGGCCTTTTTAGCTACTGTACAAATGGTCAGTTTTCCATTGTAGCAATATCCCGCGATGACCATAAATCCCTTTGAGAAACTTTCTCTGCATTCGGCATACCACTTTTGAAATTTTTTTTCACCCCTTTCTCTATAGTAAATTGTCTGGGGTTTGTTGCAGTCTCCTAGATGCACATATGCTTCATCAAGTGTGACCAAAAATTTCCATTTTTCTCCTGCCATGTACTTTTCATAGAATTTCCTGCTGTTGGTGCGGCGTTCGACAATGTGACATGGCAACAATTTATGAACCCTGCTTTTTTGGCGCTTCTCCATGTTTAAATCTTTGTTTATTATGGTGTTTACAGTTTTAAGGAATATTCCCAATCTGTTTGCAATCACTCTTTGTGTGGCAGGGTTACTACCAGAGATAAGGGCCTTGACCTTTCTGATTACATCTGGGGTGCGGGTAGTAGCAGGTCGTGGATTTGCCTGTTTTTTTTCCTTTTGGAATTAATCCCAAACGACCCTTTCCCTTTTCACTAAGCACTGAGCTAATTCCACACTTTGACACCACAAAATTACGTTTTTTGCAAGCCTCAATAATCGCAGAATAACTATAATTAGTGTCGGAAAGGGCAGTAATGTACCCTTCCCAAAACGGGTCTATCTGCTTAGGCATTATGAGTGCAACACGCGTGTGAGTGTAACAGAAGCAGCACATTGACTGGTTTGATCACCTCGCACACTCCTGTCCTGATGACTCACACTCCGTCACAATCTACTTGGCAAATCATTCTCAGAGATCGGAAACAACCCTCCGTATAACATCAAAATAAATTATTATAATTTTTTTCATTATTACTATTATTATTATTTAATCAATTGAGTTGGTGTTTACTTGATGAAAATCCATATTTATTAATTAAATAAAAATAAAACTATGTTTTATTTTTACTTAATTAATTATTATTATTGTTATTATTATTATTATTATTAATTTCCCACAATTCATTTCATTTTGTTTTTGGTCCCCTGAAAAATACATTTAATACATTACCTGCAAATGATCCCCCACTGGTGAAGAGAATTTAAAGCTATAACTAATTCTGCAGCCCAAACTCTGATGTTTGCTTCAGGAAGACGAGGTTTAGGACAATCTATCATACATTTGAGACGAGACAGTTGTTGGATTCGATCTAGACTGCCTGTTATTCCTCTTCCATGTCCTTCCATAAGATCCTATAATGCATTTACCATTAAAAATAACCAAGAGATATAAAACAAGTTGCTTAGATTATAAGATTACACCTCACCCCAATAAATCTGTTCCTCTCACCTGGTCATGTTTCAGAGATCAGCATCCCTATTCTCAATTAATTATATATTTGAAGAGAAAAATATTTTTCTCTTCCAATATAATCAGAATTTAATTTATAATTTGTCCATCAGTGAGAAATGTTAAATTTATAAATTCTGATTGTTTAAAATGAACTATTGGCAGAATAATAAATAATATCCAAAATTTGATAATTAAGCAATGGACACAAAACTGGAAGAATGGACAAACAGGAAGAGGATAATTAAAAATTTTGAAAAAAACCCAATGACATTAAAATCTACAGTGATAATTCTAGACATAGGCCTATACAGAGCAAGTCAAAATAATGGACCCGATTTCATAAATTTATTCTGTGAAATATACTGAACGTATCATAATGTGAGATATATGCTCAAAGGTAAACTCTCAAAGTTTTTTTCAGTCATATCACAAGTGTTTTATGTGAGCATCTCGTGTAACACGACACACCTCAAGCCGATAGTCTATCTCCTGCCAAATCTTGTATAGTGTGTTGCAGTCAATCTCTGCAATGGCTGCAGTGATGCAGGTACGAAGGTCATCCAATGTTGCTGGAAGTGGTGGTATGTAAACAAGATCCTTTATGAAACCCCACAAGAAGAAATCAGACGGGGTCAATTTGGGGGAATGAGGTGGCCAACGAATGAGAGGTTGATCATCCTGAGATGCATGGCCTATCCAGTGTTATTCCAATGCCTCATTGAGATGGTCCCAAACCCTGCCATGGTAATGCAGAGGGGCACCATCCAGTTGGAGAATGAAATCTGCACTACCCTCTTTGAGTTGTGGAAGGAGCCATTGTTGCAGCATATCCAGAAAAACATATCCTGTCACAGTAGGTTCAAGGAAGAAGAAGGGCCCATAAATCTTTTCATGGGAAATGACACAAAACACATTCACTTTGGGTGAATTGTGTTGGTGTTCCACAATTGCATTGGGATTAGCAGTTCCCCTAATTCTTACGTTGTGTCTATCCACTTTCCCAGAAAGGTGAAACGTCACTTCATCACTGAAAATTACCCTTTTGGAGAATCCATCCTCTTCCTTTAATGCGAGCAAATCACCTCAGGACACTCTCACATCATAATCACTGTCCTTTAAGGCTTGTACTAGTTGTAAGCAATAGGGTTTCAATTGTAAACATTTCTGCAGAATCTGCCATACAGTATTTCTGTGGAAGTTCCGGTTCCCTCACTACCCAGTAGGTTGACTTATGTGGACTCTGCACAAAACATGTGCGAACATTCCACCGTCCCTTCCCCAGTTGAAGGACGGCCAGTTGATTTTCGCTTACATATGCAGTCTGTATCTCTGAACTTTCCATACCACGTACGAATGGCCTTTCCAGTAGTTGGCTCTCGTCCATACTTGATACGGAAATGTCGTTGAACACTAATCACAGAGTTGTTTACATGGTAATAAACGCACAGAACGACTTCTGCTCTCCAGTCACAGCCATTTTCTTTACCTGCTTCCTGCGCAACATAGCAGTAGAAAATGAAACTATGCAGGAGGGAGATTAAACTCTGAGAGTTTGCCTTTCAGGGCATATATCTCACATTATGATATGTTCAGTAGATTTCACAGAATAAATTTATGAAATCGGGTCCATCATTTTGACTTGCCATGTATAAACATTTGCTGGATAAGCTAACACTGGATGCCTTCTTATAGAGGCTTACTAACTAACTCACTGGCACTATCAAAGCTGAAGGTTCATAGCTGCACAGACACAAGCTCTCTATGCGTTCCTATCCTGAGCTGATGATTTCCAATCATTCCTTGTATAATTCACCTCTCTCATTCATGTTTGGTTAATAGTACACTCTCACCTCATTCTTGGCCTACTTACAGGAAGCTTCCTCTCTGGCTTTTCATGTCCCTCTTTCATTCCCCATTTGTGTCACATGTCCTGCCGATTGCATTCTATGAGACTTAACTGTTCTTATAACATTTGGTTTCCATAAAATTCATGTAGCTCACTGTTACATAGTCTTCTCCATTATCTTTTTGACTCTCTTTGGTCCACAAATTTTCCTTCTTGTCTTCTTGTAAGCCTATGTTTTTCCTTAACAGAGATTTAGGCGCTCTCCCCCTACAGAGAAGAATTTGAACAATTTAGTTACACTTGTTTTTGTACAGATGTCATTTGAGTGGTCCGTGGTCAGCGTTTCACCTCATACTGACATCTAGGAAACCAAGGTAGTACTATGATGGGAAAATTCGGTACATTCTGCTTAGAGGCCTTTCCATTCAGGCTTAAGGATCTTTTATGAGCCTGAAAATCTTTAGACTCGGGGCCCATGGCTTAAAGTCCCTCCTCGAGGATTAGCTCCTTGGATTTTTCCATCCTAAAAAAATTGATCGACCCCGGTCGGGTTTGAACCTGCGACCCTCGGGACCAGAGGTAAGGAGCATAACCACTAGTCCACCGTGGCCGACTTTATTCTAAGAACTTACAATCTTTTCTATAGACAATATCAGAAATGGACATTTTCCTGGTTAAAAAAAATGGATGAAATGTCTGTGAAATATCAGGGACAATATGACAGTGGCCTCAAGGTTTCTTACAAGAGAAACAAAATGTAATCTATATAAAACTCTGGTAAAACTAATATTAATATATGGCAATGAAACATGGACCTTGTCCAAGACCAGTATGTCTTGACTGAGTTAATTTGAAAAAAAAAAGATATTAACAAAACTTTATGGCCCAATATGCGACAAGGGAGAATGGCATATAAGATATAACTCTGATCTCTATCAGTTGTATAAGTCTCCTGATGTGGTTACATCAATTAAAGTTTCAAGAATGCAATGTGCAGGGTATGTACAAAGAATGACGAACATGAGATATACAAAAAAAATCTTAGAATGTTAATTTTAAAGAAAAAGGAATGTGGGATGACCGGCCTGTGTTGGATGGATGGAATTTTGGAGGATTTGAGGAAGTTGAGAATCGAGGAATAATCGCTGGTTGTCAGAGACAGAGATACCTGGAAGAGGGTTCTGAGGGAAGCTAAGGATCAAATCAGGCTGTAGTACTGCTGATGTTAATGATATGACTGTCGCCAAAATAAAGTGAACAAACTGGCCTGGAATGCTAAGCATGGCATCACTTCCTTCCATAACCATCGTCCTGCCTTGTACTGGAGTATATTCTCCTGATTCAATTTGTAACAATATATTGGCCGCAGTGGACTAGTGGTTATGCTCCTTGCCTCTGGTCCAAGGGTCGCGGGTTCAAACCCAGCCGGGGTCAATGGATTTTTTAGGACGGAAAAATCCAAGGAGCAAGTCCTCTGGGAGGAACTTTAAGCCGTGGGTCCCGAGTCTGAAGATTTTCAGGCTCATTAAAATCCCTAAGCCTGAATGAAAAGGCCTCTAAGCAAAATTTACCGAATTTTCCCGTCCTAGTACTACCTTGGTTTCCTAGATGTCAGTATGAGGCAGAACGCTGACCACGGACCACTCAAAATGACATCTATACGAAAATAAGTGTAACTAAATTAATATGGTTCAAATTCTTCCCTGTAGGAGGAGAGCACCTAAATCTCTGTAAAGGGAAAACAAGGGCTTACAATACAATACAAATAATTTGTAACAATAACTTATAACCTATATTTAGGTAGAATTTTTATCACTCACCTCATATTGTTCTTCTTATTTGACTATAAACTAGTTTCATAGAAAAGAAACTATTTTGAAGTTTTACAAAGTATTGGCAGTTCCATCTCTTATCTATGGATGTAAAACCTGGACATTAACAAAGGCAGATAGTAAACAAATAGAGGCTGCTGAAATGAAGATGTTGAGAGCAATAGCAGGATACCAAAGGACCGATAAAAAGAAAAACGAAGATATAAGAACAGAACTTAATATATTTAATCTCTGTGAAAGAATAAAATATTATCAAAATACTTATCTTCAGCACATATTACGAATGAATGAACAGCGCATACCAAGAAGAATGTATAATTATAAACCAAAAGGGAGAAGAATGTTGGGAAGACCATTGAAGAGATGGAAGGACCAATTCGACATGTAATGAGATCAGAACAGGCCATTGGGCTTAATCCTTGTTGTTGATGATGAACTAGTTTCGGAACATAGTTTCTGTTCCATCCTCAGTATCGTCACGACCGTTATTCTGTCGTCTTGAAGGATGGAACAGAAACTATGTTCCGAAACTAGTTTATAGTCAAATAAGAAGAACAATATGAGGTGAGTGATAAAAAATTCTACCTAAATGAATATAGCCCATAGTGTGAATTCCTAAAATAAGTAATTACAACCTATAAGTTCTATTAAAATGATACGTACTTACATCACTACTGTATCGACGTTCAGATGATCTCGTATGTGCTGTTATTGAACGTCTTCTACCTGATGACAAACGTCTTCTCCTCACATGACTTGAATCTTCAGACTTACATCTCACCATTGACTTTCCTTTCATTTTATGTTCTGAATCATTCATTACCAATGTTCTGTTAACTGAATCAGTTAATGTCTGCATATTATCTACTTCACCTTTCTCTCTATGAAAAACTTCAGCACCATCTTCTGTTTGACTAGCAACAATTTCACTCCTCACTAAAGTTTTCTTAATAGATTCCAACAGTTTCTTAGCATTTTCAAAACTAGGTAATTCTTTAATATTACTATCACTACGAGATAATGTCTTTTTCTCATCTGATCGACCAGCGATCAACTCATCCTTGAGAAATGTTTTATTAATCAATTCTAAAAATGAAGTGTCTACTTTTGACTTCTCCCTCAAACTACTGTTAGTATTTAATAACTCACTGTTATGTTCTGAAAGACATGCAATTGTTTCACTTTTAAGTAATGTTTTGTTAACAGAATCGAGTAACTTTTGTGCATTTTCAACTAAGTCCATTGTATTAAGGTTCCTCCAAATGCCAGCATCTTGCTGAAGAAGATCAGGGACTGTTTCATGCACCGTTGTGCTGCATTCTTGTGTTAGAACATCTACGTTAGAAGGTTGCTGTTGGTCTTTGCAATGAGTATTGCCACTTGTATAGTCACGTATTAGTTCTAAATAGCTGTGATCTTCTTCTTCTTCGTCACGTTTATTTGTCTCGGGTTGCATCAGTTTCTTCCCCAAGTATACATTTTCTACTTTAAACTCGTGAATTGGGGTCGATGGAAGTGACTGGAAGTAAGAACTCACATGATCCCATAGTTTCCCACCACTGAAAATAATAATAAAACAACATAATCAGCAACAATTTTTCTCTTCAAATTTAATTTATCCTTCAGTTAGAAGTGTTAAATTAATAATAAAAACGTCAATAGAAGCCCTACTGGCTTTATAAAGTAGTGTTAAATTCCCAATAAATGTCTTCTTAATTAAGAAGTCGCCAGTTGCAAAAATAGAAGCAAAGGTTTCAAGCATTTGGCACGAGGGAATTACAACGTATATAAGAGAAAAAATTGCATCTAGATCGCAACTCGCCTCGGTAGCTCAGTTGGTAGAGCACTTGGCCCGGAAAGCCAAGGGTCCCGGGTTCGAGTCTCAGTCTAGGCGAAAAAAAAAGTTTCTCTTCTTATTTAACATAATCAGAGCTCAAATTCATGGATTTTTAATTAAAGTATTCCGATTCCGATTGAGGGTCTTTCCACTTTTCAGCGGTTGCCCTTTTACCAGCCGGCTGCTGGCCCTTCACATCCACATGTGCCAATCACAGAGGTAGATGATCAACAGCCAGTGTAGGGGTGACATGTGGTTAGCATGTCGAGTCCCCCAGCCGTTATAGCTGGTTCCTCAACCTGGAGCCGCTACTTATTGTAGCTACCCAATTGCCTCACGATGCTGGGTGGGCACCGGTCCCATACTGGCTGAAATACCATGAGAAAATTTCTTCCCCCATGGAGACTCGAACCAGCACAAGTCCTGTAGCTCTGCACCAAGGCTTCCTACCTTAACCGCTCGGCTACGGCGCGGGACTAATGAAAGTATTCACATATCATAAAATACTATTCTAAAATATAGTTTGTAATTAAAAAAGTATATAAAACTAAATAAATGAAAGTACAATAAATTCCAAATTTAACAATGAAGCCAACACAAGTTTTTAATTTGAAGAAAATAATACTCAAATCCCATAAAAAATTACACATACATAAAATGGTATGAGGTGTGGTAATAAAGAAAGCAAATTCATGCTGTAAAACTATTGAAAACAAATCAGACAGTTTCAATATTATCCCCTTCAATGTAGTTGCTTCCCCAATCCCTACAATACTCCATGTGAAGTTTCCACATAGGAAGAAGCGCTGCAGGTCTTCTTCTGTAACGCTGTTCAAGAGATGTATTGCTTTTGCTTTAACTGCATCCATGAACTCGAACCTGGTTCCTTTAAGTACAGACTTGACTTTAGGGAAGAGAAAAAAGTCACATGGAGCTAGGTCCATGGATGTTCCATCACTGGAATGTTGTTTTTCACCAAATAACGCTTCACAGATGGTGCATTGTGTGCTGCTGGCACATTGTCCTGATAAAGGATCCATTCTTCCACAAGTCTGGTCTCCTTTGTCGCACACGTTCATGGAGGGTCTTCAAAATATTTCCATAATATGGTAGTAAAAGATTCCGGGCTATGTGGCTGTGGTCTATAACTGGCATTTCTTCCAGACGTTTCTCCCTCAACTGTGGAGGGCATCTTCAGTGGCGAGCGCTAGAAGCTGTTGTTTCACTGTCGTAGACTCGACTGCAAATTCGCAGTCGAGTCTACGACAGTGAAACAACAGCTTCTAGCGCTCGCCACTGAAGATGCCCTCCGCAGTTGAGGGAGAAACGTCTGGAAGAAATGCCAGTTATAGACCACGGCCACATAGCCCGGAATCTTTTACTACCATGATTACCGGCCGTGAAAGCCTGCATTCCACTATTTCCATAATATTCCGGATTGACAGCCTGACCTGTAGGCACACAATCAATGTAGATAACCTCCCCGGATATCAAAAAAAAAACCATCATCACTTTAAATTTTTACTTATTCATGCACGCTTTCTTCATCTGAGAGGATGGATTGTTTCTTAGTCTCTGGATCATATTCTAACTTTGTTGCAGATTTTCCAAGTTTCGTGAGGAAATGTTAACACACTCATATTCTGACGGACCCATACACACAATCCACTTCTAACACTGGTCAAGGCCAGACAAACAGCCGTGGAAGAATGAAACTTTTTGTGAATGTAGAGGGAAGACCACAAGTCAATGCCTCGCCCCCAACTTCGTCATGGTAGTGGCTGAAAATGAGTAATAGAACCAACCCGGTTTCTTTACTGCCACACCTTGTATTAAAATCAATAAGTGTATGTGCATGTTCTAAAGCCACCCACTGCACTTTTAATGCTTCAGGCTCCACCCTGGATGGATAAATAAAGTTTATATGGTATTATTTTCTTTTTTTATATATTTTTTAAAAGAAAAATTAATGACAACCAGGAATCAAACCTCAGACCTCCAACTCTGTATGTCAGTGTGCAGTCCATTGCACCATTCAAGACCTGATATAAACGGTGTAATTTCTTTCCACATATACAAATTTCTTACGTCCAATGGCAGATAGCTTTCCTCGGGGTCCCCATCTAGGGGATATGTGGATGGCGACCACAAGGTGCCCAAGCTGAGCAAAATCATTGCTCCCACTTATTGTGTTTTGCTCTTTACTTTTATCTTTCCTACATAGCCTCTTTTGGCTAATTCTTGTGTTTTCGACTCTGATGGTATTAGAGCATTAGAGGCCTAGGAGATCTTTTCCTACTTTCATTCCTCTCTATTGATCTATTTAATTCTTACAACCTCTTGGGAACTCACCTTGATGGGTGAGAAGGGTTAACCTTTTATTGATATATTCAGTAAACAAGGAACCAAAAAATGTCCACATAAGCTGCATGTACATCAATGCAGCCCCATTGCAACTTATACACAATATGGATTCTTCTAAAGTGAAATAAGCATAAATATGCAATGGATTTATATAATCAGTTACAGTTGGATACATGTAATGAAGAATGAATAAGGCAAATAGCTAGAGTTATTAACAATGTCATCAGATGACTTCTATTCAAAGTATTTTAACGAGATTTTACATTTAATCAAACATGTTTTAAAAAGTGAAATGACCCCAGATGAACTAAAACAAATCACATTGGAAACCATTCACAGTCTATATCCTGAACCACAATGGGTACATATCTATACAGATGAATCCAGAATGGAAATAGAAGACGGAGCTGGAGCTGGAATTTACTCAAAACTGTTTAGCTTCTATGTTGCAGTAGGAAAAAATTACACACACTTCGATGGAGAAATTCAGGCAATAGAGTTAGCACTAACACAACTCCTCTACAGAATAAATACATTTCAGAGAGCAGTTGTACTAAGTGATTCAACATCAGCTATACAAGCTATAATAACATATCACTCTCCAATCTCCAGAAAAGTGTTGGAAATAAAAAAGATCATAAGATTATTGACCAAACAAAATAAAATTATCCAGCTCCAATGGATCCCCTCTCATTGCAGGGTACATGGAAATGAAATGGCGGATCTTTTAGCAAAAAAGGGCACCAAAATTTTACAGAAAACAAATCAATCCCTGCCCTACCATTCTGCAAAAATTATAATTAAAAGAAACTTCCATACAGAATTGATGGAGCACTTCAAATCACAAAGTAATGAGAAACCATAGGCAGCTATCTCGCAGAATAAAAACCTAATACCTGAACAACCAAGACACGAAGCAGTAGCAACATTCAGACTGTTAACAGGCCATGACTACCTGGCAGCACACCTCCATAAAATTGGAATCTTCAACTCTCCAAATTGTATCCTGTGCCAAGACAATAACACTACCATGGACAAAGATCATATTGCTAGCTGTGAGGCTCTGAAGATGTCACCTACAAGAACTCTGGCAGGACTCTATTGGGAAGCAAGAAATCAAATGGAACACATCCAAGCTAATGGGCATTAGACTACTACTACTACTACATTACTTTTAAGTGGTAAAACTTAATATTTTGATGTTATATTTAATTTAACATATTCCAGTCCTGGACAAGTTTAATTGACTGCATACCAATGTACAAAATCAAAGGTCTGGGGTTCGATTCCCGTTCAAATGTTAATTTTTCTTTAAAAAAATTAATTTGTCCAGAATTGGAACATGTTACATTAAATATGATATCAAAATATGAAAGATGTTTAAATAAGAATAATAATTAATAGATGAGTTGGAGAAAATGTTTTAACAACTCACCTCACAAAGTTGTGTGTCTTCACGATACCGGTTTCAGTAGTATAGTATTACTTCCATCTTCAGTCAAATTCCAACTGTCGAAATTTCGTCATTAACATCATCTTCTGAACTGCCATCTGGTGATGTTAATGACAAAATTTCGACAGTTGGAATTTGACTGAAGATGGCAGTACTACTATACTTTTAAAACCGGTATCATGAAGACACGCAACTTTGTGAGGTGAGATGTTAAAACATTTTCTCCAACTCATCTATTAATATAAATATCTCATAGGATTCCTCCCACTGTAACATTAATTAAATAAAAATAATAATGTTTTATTTTAGGAAGTAATATTTTGAGGTTCTTTTAATTATATTTATTTGAGTCTGTTTATCTTACCTCAATATTAATGTTGATTTGTTCTTGAGCATGTTTCGATTGGATCCCAATCATCTTCAGCATCTTGCCCATACTGGTTGGATTTATGCTGTAAACCCTGGATGTCGATGTCAGCTCCCTCCTGTGGTTGGCCAAAGAACCTCCAAACGAGATCACGTTCCGACGGTATTTCGAAATTCATAACTCTATTTTTGTTCTACTGAAAAGATTTTTTCCCAAATAGTCAGCTCTTTTGTATTTTCTAACTGTTTTAATAATTTAGTGTCTGAATTTATATTATGTTTTTCAGACCAAACATGAGCAGCAACTGCAGATATTTCTATTTCCCCATTTTTAATACAAAAGAACTGACTATTTGGGAAAAAAGCTTTATTCAGAAGAACAAAAACAGAGTTATGAATTTCAAAATACCGACGGAACATGAGCTCGTTTGGAGGTTCTTTGGCCAACCACAGGAGGGAGCTGACATCGACATCCAGGATTTACAACATAAATCCAACCAGTCTGGGCAAGATGCTGAAGATGATTGGGATCAATTCGAAACATGTTCAAAAACAAATCAACATTAATATTGAGGTAAGATAAACAGACTCAAAATAATATAATTAAGAATAATAAATTGGAGTGAAATGGAGGAGAGAGAAATGTGGCATGATCAAGATAGGTGGAGGCTTTTGTCTAAGACTTGATCCCTGAAAGCAGACATGGGAAAAGATCAAGAAGCTATTATTTCTGTCTGAATCCACATTCAGAAAAACAATGGAAAACTTATGAACTTTGAAATAGCAGCAAATCCTGATCTGATCAAGAGGTTCATTGGTCCACCAACAGAGGAAAGAAGAAGTGTTTCTTCCAATCGACATAACATCAGTCTCCAAGATAGTACTGAAGATGAGACCGTTATGGTCTCGAAATCGCAATCAACGTAGAAGATTTATATGAGGAGAGGTAGGAAACATTTGATTTTATCATATATTATCTGTGTATTGAATAAAATAACATACCTAGCATGCTGTAATATCAGGAACACAGCACATTCAGTCTCATAATATCTGTGCAGTTTGACCATATAGGGCACATCTTGTGGAACTACAGACTGTTTTAGAGTGTTGACAGGACACGGTGACTTGTGCAAAACTTTGATTGTGTAGCAACGATCCTCCACTGTGTTCAATACAAGCATCACACTCCCCACCACACCCAGCACTTTATAATACTGAAGTTCTGGCAACGGTCTTTCCAGTTCCTGCAATTTAGGTATTTTTTTTTGTAACACAAAACCTAAACAAAATAGTGGATAGTATTGGAATAACAATTTTTATATAATCCAATTTTTAGTAATTCCATTATCTAAGAATCATAGACATAATGAACCATAGGGCATATGCATTCAAACAACCAATAGGTCCTCAATAGAAGTGTATGGAGTATGTCAGTAACATCATCAAAAAAACTATTACTGTAATTATTTATGTTTGTTATTACTTTTTTAGGAATTCACACCAAAAATTTCAAAATAAGATTGGCACCAAAAAAAAAGACTATAGAATTATTAGATTAATTAGATCCAACAAAAATGAGAAAATAGAAGAAGAAAACAAATAGGGGATTTATTATAAGTAATGCCATGAGTGATTTCCAATTTATCTAGGAGATTTGAAAATCAAGAGTGGCATTTGTTAGGACTATTAAATGAATAAAATTAATTGAAATTCACCTCATATGACTCATATATATCTAGATTTTTATGCAGACCTGGTTTTGTCACACAGTTAGCGATGAAACCAGGTCTTCATAAAAATCGAGAAATATGAGATGAGTCAAAACACACAACTCAAATATAATTAAAATAAACCTGATAAAATTGTTATTTCCTACATATATTCAATACCTCATAATATATACCTCCCAACATTAATTTAATGTGAATAAAATTCAGCTGCTTACTCAAAAGTCTTATTTAAATATAGTTACCAGTATTTTAAAATATTTATAAATTTAATGTAAACGGCGCTGTGATCTCGAGGTAGCATGCTGCCTTGTCATGCAGCGGGTCTGGGTTCGAACCCCGGTGGGGCAGTTTTTCTGGGTGAGGTTTTTATCGGGGTTTTTCCTCACCTGTAAGACAAATGTCAGGATAACTTTAAGACCCAAACGGTCCCCGAAATCATATGGCCATCATCATCATCCTTATCATTATCATCAGCATTCTTCACCGGCATGGAAAGCAACGGGAAGCGACCACACCTACAATTCCCTAGTAAAGCTGCAAGCATAGCATGAAAATGCTATGATTGCAGTGAAGGACCTGTCTTCAGGCAGAATTATTATACATGGACGGCGATGTTTGAAAACAAGTCAGAAATGTAAAGTTATGTATATTCACTGCAACTTGATCATATTATTTATTGTCAATTTAGATTGCAATATTGTAAGAATGCACCCCTAGTGGAGAAATAATAAAACACATCAAACTATATATTATAATCAACATTACGGGTTATTAATTAATTTTGTTAGTAAACAACTCAGTAAAATCAAGGAATCTGTTCATTATTTGCTATATTCAATGTATTTGTTGGAGAAAAATAATGCTCTGAGCTGTCCAGAATATTAAAAAAGGAGGTGCTTTCTTTATCAGAAAAGCAGGAGCTGATAAAGTGAAATTAATAAAGAGCGAGGTGAAACACAACTGTCATTGGTTGTAAAACAAAATTCATCGAAACGTGATTGGTCATTCACTACCATTTGGGGCATGAGTTAAATAGTCAGATTAAATCCGGAGAATGTGAGAAAGTCTACATAAGAAAAACTAAGAGAAATTTGAAAACCAAAGTGAAAGAACATCTCAGGAATGTCAAGAAAGGGGAAGTAGAAAAATCTGCAGTGGCTGCTCATGTATGGTCTGAAAACATCTTATCGAAAGGAAGGCTAAATTATTAAAACAAATAGAAAAACCTAAAAAAATCACTGTTTAGGAAAAAAATCTACATTAAAAAAATGAAAAGGAGATATTAACGAACTTCGAAATTCACGGGGAAAATTACTTGATTTCAAGGTTTATCAGTCTACCAACAGAGAACAACAAGACAACAGAACAATGGTCACAAAATTACCAGTGATGGAACTGAATAGAAAGTTCCAAAACTAGTTTAAAAAGGAGAATAATATGTGGTGAGTGATAAATGTTTGTTAATAAGAATCAAATGAATCATGAATTCTTCTTTCTCAGACATCTATGTTTAAAAAAACCTCATAATGTAAACATTCCCAAATTTATTATATTAATAAATGTTTGTTAGTTTAAAATGTATACAATCACTCATATAGAGTAGCAAATTCAAGCTTTTCCCTCTCGAGACATTCATTCATGAGACATTTAATTCATTAATATGAGAGGATAGGTGGATCCATGAGATAAGTGATTAAACACTCACCCCATCTCTGGGTCTTAAGTTCACATCTTAGTCTCTCCATGTGATGCTCATCTTATAAAAATCACAACAATGGCAGGTTTTTATCGGGAATTCTCCCATTTTCCCTACCAAAACTTCATTCCATCACTTCTCCATACTCATCCATTTTTTTCCACTTCATTTCATCTACCCTTGTGATGATGTGACAGGTCTAGTCAGTTGGCATCATAGTACATAATTGACCTTGAAATTTATAGGCTTCCTCTGATTTTATCTCTCGACCTGGCATTATGCCAGATATGAATATACAGGGAGAGTGGAAAAATAATGTATTCCGGGGTTAATTAAAGATTACTCACATCCCAAACTGGCATTTGTGATGATCTGGAAGCAAGATGCTGACTGTAAAGTTTCTCAGCTTGAAGCAGATACTTTGCTGTTTTTTCTCGAACAAGTAATTTCCTTCCAGTGTCTGTGTCTCCTGTAACAATATTAACATAAGTACATTAATAGTGAGTGGAGAACATATTTTTATCGACTCACCACATATATTTTCAATTGATTTGATACCGACGGTTTCAGACAATATCATGTCCTTCTTCAGTCATGGCTTCCACTGATGAAATTCTGTGATTGTTGATTTCTCTAATGACATCACCTCTTGTGCTGCCATCTTTCGTTGTAATTAAATTTTTATCCACCAGAATATCGAAATTCATAAAAATTGAATTACAAAGTTTATAATCCCAACGAAAGATGGCAGCACAAGAGGTGATATCATTAGAGAACTCAACAATCACAGAATTTCATCAGTGGAAGCCATGACTGAAGAAGGACATGATAGTCTGAAACCGTCGGTATCAAATAAATTGAAAATATATGAGGTGAGTCGATAAAAATATGTTCTCCACTCACTATTAATGATATAACCTCATAATGTTTACTTCCCAATATTATTGTTTATTTTTTATTATTCCACTCACCTCATACTTCATAATTCCTAGCAGACCCAGTGTTTCTTCACATCACGTTGTGAACGTGACACAGCATTGAGAATGTCACAAATGATGTGAAGAAACCCTGGGTCTGCTAGGAATTATGAAGTATGAGGTGAGTGAAATAATAAAAAATAAACAATATTAAAAAGGAAGAAAAGAAAAGAAAAAATACAAGAAAATTACTTACCATCCTGAAATGCATAGGAAATTTCAAAAAATTTTTGACAAATACAACATTTCTTTGGCACCAATAAATAAATTTAGTCTGGGTAATCTTCTAAGTACCAATAAAAAGTCAATGTTCCAGACAGTAAGAAATCTGGAATTTATCAAATAAATTGTGAAGATTGCAATAAAGTTTATATAGGAAAAACAAAAAGGAATTTGGAAATTCGGACAAAAGAACATTTCAGAAATATTAAAAATTGTGAAATTGAAAAATCTGCAATTGCTGCACATAGTTTATTAGAACATCATAAAATTGGAAGAGAAGCTAAACTTTTAAAACAAGTAGAGAAACCTTTGGAATTGACAGTTTGGGAAAAAATATACATTCAGAAAAACAAAAATAGATCAATGAATTTTGATATCCCTAACGAAATTACATTGATTTCGAAGTTCATAAATTCAACCATAGATGGCAGCACTGAAGATGGCGACAATAGAATAGTTGACGGCCGAAGAATTTCATCAGTCGGAGTTATGGCTGACGATGAACATGATTATGTTTGAAATCGCGATATCATGGAAGCATGAATCCTATGAGGTGAAGTGTTTAAACAATATGTTCTCCGATGAATTTTAATGATTATACCTCATAATGTTTACTTCCCAACATTAATTAAATATAATATTAAAAAACCTCATAGTGTTATTTCCTATCTACATAACTTAATTCCCAATATTAATTTAAATATAAGTACATTTCTCATTATATCTAGACAAAATACTAACATTGGAACATCATATGAATAATCATCATGATAAAATGGTACGTGGCAAACACAGCTAAGTAAACATTTTAAATAGGAATTACCATTGTGGACACAATTATGTTTGCAGACGATCAGGTCATATGTGCAGAATCAGAAAATCAATTACAAAAAGCCACATTACTGCTCAAGAAACCCATGGAGAAATATAATCTCAAGATTTCAACGAAGAAAACAAAAACAATGGACATTTGGGGAAAATATGCAGTTCGATCGAAAATAGTTTTGAACGATGAAATTATCGAACAAGTACAGAGTTTTAAATATTTAGGATGTACATATTTTACAATTGGGAAAATGATATACATGAAAAAAATTATAAATTTCAAAGTATGTGTGGGACTATTAAAAGAACACTACAAGCAAAAACAATAAAAGAAACAATGCCTAAGTTTTATAAGGTAATGGCAGTTCCCACTGACATTGGATCAGAGAATTGCCATGAATAGATCAGACAGAAGATTACTAGAAACATCAGGGATGAAGTTCCTCAGATATGTTGCAGGATATACTCTTAGAGACCACATTTCCTATTGAAACAATTAGGCAAGAACTCAATTTTTTTAACTAAATGAAAAAATACAAAACTATAAACAAAAATGGCATGAACATATTTTAAGAATGGACTCTTCTAGGCTAACAAAACAAGCACTGTTGAAAGAAGCACTACTGGCTTTGTAAGTAATGTTTAAATTCCCAATAAAAAGTCTCCTTAATAAAAAAGCCGCCATTTGCAAAAATCGTAGCAACAGCTCGTAGCATTTGGGGTTACGGAATAAACTATATATAAAAGAAAAATACGCATTCAGATTGGAGGCCTAGGTAGCTCACTTGGATAGAACATTGACACAGAGAGTCAAAGGTCCTGGGTTCAAACCCCAGTCTAGTCATATACTTTTCTTTTCAAATATAAGCACTGTTGTACCAACCTCAAGGCTATAGAGATGTGGGACGTCCTAGAAGATGATGGGAAGATGAATTCTGAGAGCAGAACAGGCCGACGGCCTATCATGATAATGATGATGATAAGATGGTATGGCAGCCCTTTGTGGATCTTGCCCTTCTTAAGAAACTCTAGCCAAACCTTTCTATCTTTCAGTTCCCGCTTCCAGTTTTTTATTTCCAGAGTCCTAATATCCTTAATTTTTCTCTACAAATATGATTTATCCATCATTGAGATGTATGAAATGAATAATAAAAACATTGAAAGAAGCCTTACTGGCTTTATAATGTAATGTAAAATTCCCAAATAAATGTCTTTTTTTTTTCTTTTTTCTTTTTTTAAAATCATTAGCAAGTTCATTATGAGGTTAATTTAATATTTGAGTTTGTATTCTTTAACATTCTTACCTCATATCTTTATTCTGTTGGACGATTGTTTCAAAGCTTTCAATAGCTTTGAAACGATCGTCCAACAGAATAAACATATGAGGTAAGAATGTTAAAGAATACAAACTCAAATATTAAATGTCATCTTAATAAAGAAGCCACCATTTGCAAGATAGACGCAAAGATTTGATAGCATTTGGTGCATGGGAATTAACAGCGTATATAAGAGAAAAATTTGCATTTAGACTGGAACTTGCTCAGATATCTCAGTCGGTAGAGTCTTGACCTAGAAAGCCAAAGGTCCTGGGTTCAAGCCCCAGCCTGAGTGTATAATTTTTCTCTTCAAATATGAATTCTTAATTATGCTATCCTCTCATCTTGACTAATGCCTTCCCCATTTTTCTAGTTACCAAAGATTGTGCATCGTAGACTTTTTGATAATTCTGTTATCGTTTATGTTTATAACATGTCTGTCCTAAGCTAATTTATTAATTTTAATATATTTGACTACATCAGGTTCATTATTAAATTATAAGATTCAGAACTGTATCTCCTCCTCCAGATACTGTTTTCTTCTACAGCTCCACACAAAGATCTAAGTAATCACATGAATAAGGTTAAAGAAGAATCATCACTAGAGCTAGGAATTTTAGGTGCTGCACCTTAATTTTATTTTGTTACTACAATGCTCAAATTAGCTTGTCTTGCAAAGAAAAAACATTAAATAAATGCCCCTATATGTGTTTTAGTTGCACCTTCTTGCACCTTTTTTCAATGCTAGCACCTTTTTGCACCTTTTTATCAATGCAAGCACATTTTGCACTTTTGTAAACCTTTTTTGTCTCTAAGCGGCATTATATTCATAAAATAATATGTCGGCTATATATTTTTTTTACATTTCTTCAAATACGCTATCAAGGGTTGGTAACGATGTGTGGTATCAGTCCACATCACATTACTTCCACTTTAGTGCAGTCCCGTTACGATATTCCTTTTAAATTAGTTTGCACTTTCTTGCACCAGAGTAATGCAAAAGCTATTGTTTAAGCAAGGGAGATTGTTGAGTGCATAAACAAATGTTTCAGTTCAAAATAATATTTGACTTGTGCGGTCTGCTATTTACCTGAGTGACCAGTATACAGTATGCCAAAACCGAATGTGAACTCCTACAAACTACATGATTTTGTAAAACAGTTTAGTGAAGATGGAATTCAGAGTGACAGATCTGTTATGAGGTGCATTCTTTGTGATATTTCAATAATAATTGTTGAAAAACACTAACACAATCGTGTTATGCAGCATATAGGTAGTGCAAAACACGAAAAATAAGGAACTACAAAGCAGTAAATATGTATTGTGACAACATTTTATTGGTGAGGCACTGCCTTCTTCAAGTTTAATAAATAAAAAATATATATATTTTTAATGATACAGCAAAGACATATGTGGCATGTGGTATTTCATCTTCCCAAACTTAACAACCCTATTATGAAAGCATATTTGGAGAAATATACTGGGAAGTCTGTCCCAGATGAAAATCATACCTTCAACCTCTGTATGAAGAAGAATTAAAACAGATCAGTCAAGTAGAAGGTGAAAACCAGTATACTTTACATAACACAAAACCATTGATAGACAGTTGAAATATTGAACTTTTTCAGATATTTATATATTAAATTTGGGAATTTTTAACATTATGAGGTTCAATTAATAATAATTAAATGAATCGTGATTTTTTCTTACCTCATACATCTATGTTTCTTTAAACACAGCACTGCAGTATCGGCGACACTTTGTCGTCATCGTCAGCTGTTTTCACGACGTGTCGCCGATACTGAAGTGCTGTGTTTAAAGAAACATAGATGTATGATATTTGAAGAGCAAAATTATACGCTCAGACCGGGACTTGAACCCGGGACCCTTGGTTCTCTAGACCAAGTGCTCTACCAACTGAGCTACCTGAGCAAGTACCGATCTAAACGCAAATCCTTCTCTATATACATTGTAATTCCCATCCACCAAATGCTGTGAAGCCATGCTTCTATCTTGCAAATGGCGGCTCCTTTATTAAGAAGACATATTTGGGAATTATACATTACAGCCAGTACGGCTTTTTCCAAGTTTTTATTATTGATTTCGTACATCTCAATGATGGATAAATCATATTTGAAGAGAAAAATTATACGCTCAGACCGGGACTTGAACCGGGACCCTTGGTTCTCTAGACCAAGTGCTCTACCAACTGAGCTACCTGAGCAAGTACCGATCTAAACGCAAATCCTTCTCTATATACATTGTAATTCCCATCCACCAAATGCTGTGAAGCCATGCTTCTATCTTGCAAATGGCGGCTCCTTTATTAAGAAGACATATTTGGGAATTATACATTACAGCCAGTACGGCTTTTTCCAAGTTTTTATTATTGATTTCGTACATCTCAATGATGGATAAATCATATTTGAAGAGAAAAATTATACGCTCAGACCGGGACTTGAACCCGGGACCCTTGGTTCTCTAGACCAAGTGCTCTACCAACTGAGCTACCTGAGCAAGTACCGATCTAAACGCAAATCCTTCTCTATATACATTGTAATTCCCATCCACCAAATGCTGTGAAGCCATGCTTCTATCTTGCAAATGGCGGCTCCTTTATTAAGAAGACATATTTGGGAATTATACATTACAGCCAGTACGGCTTTTTCCAAGTTTTTATTATTGATTTCGTACATCTCAAATTTGGTGGATGGGAATTACAATGTATATAGAGAAGGATTTGCATTTAGATCGATACTTGCTCAGGTAGCTCAGTTGGTAGAGCACTTGGTCTAGAGAACCAAGGGTCCCGGGTTCAAGTCCCGGTCTGAGCATATAATTTTTCTCTTCAAATATGATTTATCCATCATTGAGATGTACGAAATCAATAATAAAAACTTGGAAAAAGCCGTACTGGCTGTAATGTATAATTCCCAAATATGTCTTCTTAATAAAGGAGCCGCCATTTGCAAGATAGAAGCATGGCTTCACAGCATTTGGTGGATGGGAATTACAATGTATATAGAGAAGGATTTGCGTTTAGATCGGTACTTGCTCAGATAGCTCAGTTGGTAGAGCACTTGGTCTAGAGAACCAAGGGTCCTGGGTTCAAGTCCCGGTCTGAGCGTATAATTTTTCTCTTCAAATATGATTTATCCATCATTGAGATGTACGAAATCAATAATAAAAACTTGGAAAAAGCCGTACTGGCTGTAATGTATAATTCCCAAATATGTCTTCTTAATAAAGGAGCCGCCATTTGCAAGATAGAAGCATGGCTTCACAGCATTTGGTGGATGGGAATTACAATGTATATAGAGAAGGATTTGCGTTTAGATCGGTACTTGCTCAGATAGCTCAGTTGGTAGAGCACTTGGTCTAGAGAACCAAGGGTCCTGGGTTCAAGTCCCGGTCTGAGCGTATAATTTTTCTCTTCAAATATGATTTATCCATCATTGAGATGTACGAAATCAATAATAAAAACTTGGAAAAAGCCGTACTGGCTGTAATGTATAATTCCCAAATATGTCTTCTTAATAAAGGAGCCGCCATTTGCAAGATAGAAGCATGGCTTCACAGCATTTGGTGGATGGGAATTACAATGTATATAGAGAAGGATTTGCACTTTAGATCGGTACTTGCTCAGATAGCTCAGTTGGTAGAGCACTTGGTCTAGAGAACCAAGGGTCCTGGGTTCAAGTCCCGGTCTGAGTGTATAATTTTTCTCTTCAAATATGATTTATCCATCATTGAGATGTACGAAATCAATAATAAAAACTTGGAAAAAGCCGTACTGGCTGTAATATATAATTCCCAAATATGTCTTCTTAATAAAGGAGCCGCCATTTGCAAGATAGAAGCATGGCTTCATAGCATTTGGTGGATGGGAATTACAATGTATATAGAGAAGGATTTGCGTTTAGATCGGTACTTGCTCAGGTAGCTCAGTTGGTAGAGCACTTGGTCTAGAGAACCAAGGGTCCCGGGTTCAAGTCCCGGTCTGAGCGTATAATTTTTCTCTTCAAATATGATTTATCCATCATTGAGATGTACGAAATCAATAATAAAAACTTGGAAAAAAGCCGTACTGGCTGTAATATATAATTCCCAAATATGTCTTCTTAATAAAGGAGCCGCCATTTGCAAGATAGAAGCATGGCTTCATAGCATTTGGTGGATGGGAATTACAATGTATATAGAGAAGGATTTGCGTTTAGATCGGTACTTGCTCAGGTAGCTCAGTTGGTAGAGCACTTGGTCTAGAGAACCAAGGGTCCCGGGTTCAAGTCCCGGTCTGAGCGTATAATTTTTCTCTTCAAATATGATTTATCCATCATTGAGATGTACGAAATCAATAAAAAAAACTTGGAAAAAGCCGTACTGGCTGTAATGTATAATTCCCAAATATGTCTTCTTAATAAAGGAGCCGCCATTTGCAAGATAGAAGCATGGCTTCACAGCATTTGGTGGATGGGAATTACAATGTATATAGAGAAGGATTTGCGTTTAGATCGGTACTTGCTCAGGTAGCTCAGTTGGTAGAGCACTTGGTCTAGAGAACCAAAGGTCCCGGGTTCAAGTCCCGGTCTGAGCGTATAATTTTTCTCTTCAAATATGATTTATCCATCATTGAGATGTACGAAATCAATAATAAAAAAAAAATAGATTTATGAGGTAAGAAAAAATCACGATTCATTTAATTATTATTTTTCAGATATGCTCTAAAGATTTGAGTTGTTGAATAATATCTGCTTTAACAGTTTTCTGGACTTGTGATTTCAATAACATAATGTTCTGGGACCTGTCTTACCCAGACTTTTAATATATGACAACATGACTGAATTTTGTGTCGTGAGTTACTTGATGTAACTGGTTTTGGTACTCTTTAGCGATAATTCACATGGGAAATTTGCACCTTCTATTTTAAAAAAATTTCGCCTTTTTTGCACCTTTTTCTGCTAAATTAAAGCACCTTTTTTGCACCTTTTTCATCAAAATTTTGTACCTATAATTCCTAGCTCTAATCATCACCATCATCCATGCAAGTATTAAGTCATTTGGCCTGTTATGCAAAGAAAAAACATACAAGATATATAATATTCTAAAAAAGACTAGTAAGAACCAAATGGGACTGTTCAAGAGCAGCCTTGAACACAATATACAATATATTATATTTGAAGAGAAGAATTTTCGCCTAGACCGGGACTCGAACCCGGGACCCTTGGCTTTCCGGGCCAAGTGCTCTACCAACTGAGCTACCGAGGCGAGTTACGATCTATATGCAAATTTTTCTCTTATATACGTTGTAATTCCCTATCGCCAAATGCTTTTGAAACCATTGCTTCTATCTTTGCAAATGGCGGCTTCTTAGTTAAGAAGACATTTATTGGGAATTTAACATTACTTTATAAAGCTAGTAAGGCTTCTAATGATGTTTTTATTATTCATTTAACATTACTCAATGAAAGATAAATTATATTTGAAGAGAAAAATTTTCGCCTAGACCGGGACTCGAACCCAGGACCCTTGGCTTTCCGGGCCAAGTGCTCTACCAACTGAGCTACCGAGGCGAGTTACGATCTATATGCAAATTTTTCTCTTATATACGTATATACGTCTCTTATATACGTATATAAGAGAAAAATTTGCGTATAGATCGTAACTCGCCTCAGTAGCTCAGTTGGTAGAGCACTTGGCCCGGAAAGCCAAGGGTCCCGGGTTCGAGTCACGGTCTAGGCGAAAATTTTTCTCTTCAAATATAATTTATCTTTCATTGAGAAATGTTAAATGAATAATAAAAACATCACAATATACAATACCTATATTTAATTAATGTTGGGAAGTAAACATTATGAGGTATAATCATTAAAATTCATCGGAGAACATATTGTTTAAACAACTCACCTCATAGGATTCATGCTTCCATGATATCGCGATTTCAAACATAATCATGTTCATCGTCAGCCATAACTCCGACTGATGAAATTCTTCGGCCGTCAACTATTCTATTGTCGCCATCTTCAGTGCTGCCATCTATGGTTGAATTTATGAACTTCGAAATCAATGTAATTCATTAGGGATATCAAAATTCATTGATATATTTTTGTTTTTTGAATGTATATTTTTCCCAAACTGTCAATTCCAAAGGTTTCTCTACTTGTTTTAAAGTTTAGCTTCTCTTCCAATTTTATGATGTTCTAATAAACTATGTGCAGCAATTGCAGATTTTTCAATTTCACAATTTTTAATATTTCTGAAATGTTCTTTTGTCCGAATTTCCAAATTCCTTTTTGTTTTTCCTATATAAACTTTATTGCAATCTTCACAATTTATTTGATAAATTCCAGATTTCTTACTGTCTGGAACATTGACTTTTTTATTGGTACTTAGAAGATTACCCAGACTAAATTTATTTATTGGTACCAATAAAAAAGTCAATGTTCCAGACAGTAAGAAATCTGGAATTTATCAAATAAATTGTGAAGATTGCAATAAAGTTTATATAGGAAAAACAAAAAGGAATTTGGAAATTCGGACAAAAGAACATTTCAGAAATATTAAAAATTGTGAAATTGAAAAATCTGCAATTGCTGCACATAGTTTATTAGAACATCATAAAATTGGAAGAGAAGCTAAACTTTTAAAACAAGCAGAGAAACCTTTGGGAAAAAATATACATTCAGAAAAACAAAAATAGATCAATGAATTTTGATATCCCTAACGAAATTACATTGATTTCGAAGTTCATAAATTCAACCATAGATGGCAGCACTGAAGATGGCGACAATAGAATAGTTGACGGCCGAAGAATTTCATCAGTCGGAGTTATGGCTGACGATGAACATGATTATGTTTGAAATCGCGATATCATGGAAGCATGAATCCTATGAGGTGAGTTGTTTAAACAATATGTTCTCCGATGAATTTTAATACAATACCTATGTTAAACCTGTTCTCCTATTTGGATCTGAAAACTTAATCACAGCATTTTTTTAGAGAAGGTAGGGTGACAAAAGTCCCTATAATGCATAATAGCATGCCTTTATAGAATTGAGTGAATGTTTAATTTATTTTTGTATCTTATACCTTGAGAAGAATTTTGAAGATCCTGGCAAGCAAGATTTGATCTCCAAGTTCATCCAACCTGCACCAGATGGCAATTGGAATGTTGGTGTTGATGGACAATTTCAACAGTCCGAGTTTAGCTAGCAATGGATAGGGATGCCTCCAAAAACTAGTCTCGGTGAGAATTACATATATTTTATATTATTATGTCCAATTCAATTATGTAAAATGATTAACTTAATTATACTAATAACCAAAACGATCTAAGAACAATCATTAAATAAATCAGATTTTACACCTTCCCTCATATTTTGTAGTCAGCCACGGTGGTCTAGTGGTTATATTCCTTCCTTCTAGACCCGAGGGTCGCAGGTACAAACCTGGCCAGGACCAATAGATATTTTAGGATGGAAAAATCCAAGCAACAAGTTCTCTGGGAGGGACTTTAAGCTGTGTGTCTGGATACTTTTAGCCTCGTAAAAGAACCTTAAACCTGGATAAAGAGGCCTCTAAGCAAAATTTCATCATCTACGTAATATCTTAGTTGCCTACTAGATGTCTCGTTGGGTTGGTATGCTAACCACATTTCATTCATGAAATATGTAGGGAAATAAGCATAATTAAATTAGTCTGGTTAAGAAATTTCCCACTAGGAAAACACCCATGTCTGCGCAATGGGACGAACGGGATCAAAAATCAATTATCTCATATTTTGGATATTTTCCAGGACTAGGAATTTTTCCTTGAAACTAGTCCTGGAAAGGATACAAAATTAGAGATAAGGTAGAAAATCGGATTAATTAAATTACTGTTAAATAAAACATCATAGTATTACTTCCTAAAATATCAAAGATCAAAGAAACTGAATCAGTTCTTAACCTTTACACTGCTGCGAACGGATATTCTTTCAAACTAAGAAGGCATATACTGCCATCTCTTAGGAACCTAAATAAACTTATTCCATATTTCTCCCTGCATTGAGTCACCCCCTATTAAACTAAATCCAGAGCCATGCACAAAGAAGTAATTGTAACCGCGCTAGCAGTCTGCTGGCGGTCACGTGATTACGAATTCCAGGGATGACAAAAATGGCCTCTTCAAGTCGTGTTTTTCTTTCCGATGCAGAGTTGGTTCAAGTTTTGGAAACATTAGATTCTGATTTATCGGATATTAGTGATTGTGATGATGCAGTGTATATTCCTGAAGATAGTGGTGATAGTGATATTGAAGAAAATAATTCCATGCCGGTACTGCAGCCACCAAAAAGAAATTGTGGTTCAAGTGATTTATTCCAATGGCATAGCGGAAATTTTATGCCGAATGTTCACGATTTCAACAGTGAAAATGCAGGAATTTCGGTGAATGCAGGCCGAAGTGATGATTCTAAAGTGTTTAGTTATTTTGAATTATTTTTTTCTCTAAGTATTATGCAGCTTATTTCGGAAGAAACTAATAAATATTATTTATTTTTAAGTCAGAAAATGCCGTTTACAAAAATGGAAAAATACCACCCCAGAAGAACTCTATATATTTTTGGGAGTAACTATGCTAATGGCAAGAATTAAAAAATTAACTATAGCAGAATATTGGTCCAAAGATCCGCTCATTTCCACGCCCCAGATTACAGAATACATGTCCAGAGACAGGTAGTACCTCTTACTCCTGCGTCTTCTACATTTTAGTGACAACGAAACACCGATTCAGGGAGAAAGACTGTACAAAATTAAACATATTATTGATCATTGTTTATTTTTTATTATTTCACTCACCTCATACTTCATAATTCATAGCAGACCCAGGGTTTCTTCACATCATTTGTGACATTCTCTATGCTGTGTCACGTTCACAACTGACGTCCAACGGCCTTCTATAGTCAGTTGTGAACGTGACACAGCATAGAGAATGTCACAAATGATGTGAAGAAACCCTGGGTCTGCTATGAATTATGAAGTATGAGGTGAGTGAAATAATAAAAAATAAACAATATTAAAAAACCTCATAGTGTTATTTCCTATCTACATAACTTAATATTATTGATCATCTAAGAAATTGTTTTAGTGAAGTGTTCTCTCCTTTTCAAAATATTTGCATAGATGAGAGTCTAGTTCTGTTCAAGGGTCGCCTCCAATTTTTACAGTTCATTCCATCTAAAAGGCACAGATTTGGAATAAAGATTTTTGTATTGTGTGATTGCGAGACAGGATTCGTAGTAGATTTTATAGTGTACACAGGGACAACCACAGATGTTGATCCACAGCGGGAATTTGGTTTTTCTGGAGCCGTGGTCCAAACAATGATGAATAAATATTTGATGAAAGGGCACACTTTGTGGTTAGACAACTGGTATTCTAGCCCCCTCCTTTTTGATTGACTGCATACAAATAAAACGAACACATGTGGGACTGTTAGAAAGAACAGCAAAGGAATGCCAAAATTCAGTAGAATGTTACAGAAGGGGAAAATAGAAACAAAACACACGGACAATATGATGGCACTCAGGTGGATGGACAGAAGAGAGGTCAGTATGTTGACAACATTACATAATGATTCCATCAAACAATCCGGAAAACGGGACAGGGCCACTAACACACCAGTAATGAAACCAGATTGTGTTCTGGATTATAACCGGAATATGGGTGCTGTGGACAGGTCAGATATGATGATTAGTTCAATTGAATGTGTACGAAAGTCAATGAAGTGGTACAGAAAATTATTTTTCCATCTGCTTGATATATCTCTCCTCAATTCACAGACCCTGTACAATATCAGAACGTGAAAAAACATTACACTAGCTGATTTTCAACTCACACTCATCAGACAAATTTTCCAGAAATTCCATACACCAAGATCAACTACTACATCTGGACGACCATCATCTGGCGACCAACCAATTAGACTAACAGAAAGACATTTCCCATCTCTTGTACCACCTACACCAAAAAAGAAAAATCCCTGTAGAAATTGTCATGTATGCTCAAACACCACTCTGGCAGAAAGGAGAAGAAAAGAAAGCAGATACAATTGTGCCAAATGTGGCATAGGCTTATGTGTCTACCCCTGCTTCGAAAAGTATCACACATTAGAAATATTTTGAAATTATTACGGAGACTAAACAATTTTTACAAGTAGCTGTGTAAAATACGATTTAGAAAATAATTTTCATTATATATTTGTACATCCCTAATTAAAAATTAACACTCGTAAATAATTTTATTATAAAATAATTTTAAATGTGCTAAAAAAACGTGTTGAAGTATGATTAGTTTAAGAAGAAAACAGTTGAAAAATTTATAAAACGTGAATGGGTAGATTTTTTGTGTACATTTGTGGCCAGTTGTGGACAACCCTTCATGATGTATTGCATGTGGTATTTTCCCCTGCAAATTAAAATTGATATTTTTGTGAACCTGGAAAATATATAACCATCTACATCATGTAAGGTGAGTCTTCTAAATATATTTATTACTTTCAGCATGGTAGGATATTTTATAATATTTTAATAATTGTAAAAATAACTCAGCAAGGAGGGTTTGAAAGGCTGGAAATATCTCAGCAGTTAAAAAGTTAATAACTCAACTCACATTTTGTTCTCTCACATGAAACTTGTTTCGAAGGTACATTACCCCCATTCTCAGCCAAACCTGACTCTAGAAGAGATCATAGCCTTCAGACATTCTATTGTTATTTACTACAAGCTAAAAGTCAATACACTATAAGTAATGTATTACCTTGGACTCCACTAAGAAGACAAGCAATTCCAGTTTTGTAGAATGCAAATGCTGACTCAAAATCTCCCTTCATTTCATACTGCTGGGCTTGTTCGACATGACGCGTTGCTTCTATTATGTATGCAGCTGAATCATTTGTTTCTTCCTGACTCCAGTTGCTACTAACCTGCAATTTGTAATAAATTCTACTTTATTTTTTGAAAAGAAAAATTAATGATTGATTCATGTATTTTATGTCTTTCGAGCTAAATGGCCATAATCTGGTTTTATTAACACTCAACGTTTCGTCTACTACTACGGTAGACATCCTCAGGAGATTCTGTGTGCTCTTTGACCTCCTAACTCTTCACGCAAAAATCTCCTGAGGATGTCTACCGCAGTAGTAGACGAAACGTTGAGTGTTAATAAAACCTGAACATGGCCATTTAGCCCAAGACATAAAATACATGAATCAAGACACCTGCCGTGAAAGTCTATAATTTTACATTAATGATTGAACCGGAAATCAAACCCCAGACTTCTGACTCTGTATGTCAAGTGAACAGTCCATTACACTATTCATATGGACTGCATGCTGACATACAGAGTCAGAGATCTGGGATTCGATTCCCGGTTCAAGTATTAATTTTTGTTTTCAAAAAATTAATTTGTCCAAGACTGGAATATGTTAAACTAGATTAGATTAGATTTATTTAGCCCGGTGGAGTTAAGGCCAAGAGGCCTTCTCTTCCACTCACCAGAACAAACATATATTACATCAGAATATAACAATCTCAATTAACTCTAATATTAAACACTAAATAAAAATTTGATCAAAAAGATAATATCTATTATATTACAATCTATAATGCATCCAGTTAATGTTAGTTAAAATTAAGACTAAAACTAATAATAAAATGTATACAAGCAAGACATATTAAATTGTCCCTGTCTAATGTATATAAAAAACAAAGAAAAATAATGATACAGAAAACTAATTTTATGACTAAACAATATTTAAAACAAAACAAATGAATATATTTGTTATTCTTAATATTATTTTCATAAATGATTTAAATCGTTAATTATTAAAAGAATACTATCAGTGACGTGTATAAGTTAGTTTGTTATTAAATAATTCTTTAGTTTGTTTTTGAAGGATGTTATAGTTTGACTAAATATAACATAAAAACTCTACTTCTTCTTCAATCAGAGTTTGGCTCATAAGTCTGTTCCAGCTTCACAAATGAAGTTCTATACTGTGACAACAATACCAGTTCTACCATATGGATCAGAAACTTGGACCATGACATGAAATGACATTAACAAATTGCAGGCTACAGAAATGAGGTTTTTGAGATCAGTCAAGGGTTGTACTAGGTTAGATAAATTTATAAATGAGGATGTAAGAAAATAATTAAATATAATATCATTAGAGGAAAGGACTCATCATTATAGAAATCAATGGAATGAACACCTAGAAAGAATGAGCTACAGTCATATTCCTAGAAGAATTTTTCATTATAAAAACTTTACTTTATGTTTTAATTAGATTATAGATAAACCTTTAAAGGATGAATGTCATATATACGTGATGGCTGGTATACCCCTTCTACCATCAAAAGGCAGATATATCTGACATGTTTGCAGATAGTAAATTTTTATTCACAACCCTGCAAAATAAGTTTATGACTTCAGCCACTAGGGCCAGGGGCAAGCAACCAGAAAATATCTCAAACATCATGGACCGCCTAAAGAATGCCATTATGCGGGAGCTGCCTATAAAAAGAGAGACCGTTTCCAACATACAGCCATTCTGCAGCCGACAATTGAGGAGTTCACAGAGAGCACGTAGAATCTCCTGAGAATGTCTACCACAGTAGTAAATGAAATATCGAGTTTCAACAAAATTGAACAATGGTCATTCAGCCCAAAAGACTAATTTAAGAAGAATCAAGACACCGGCCGTGAAAACCTACAATTTTACATAATGCAAATATATTCATAGTTAAATATGGTAAATAACATTACAAATATAATTTTTGAAGAGAAAAATGTTTGCCCAAATTGGGATTTGAACCTAAGGTATCTAGTTCTACATACTAGCACATTGACCTCTATGCAACTTGGGCATCACAGTTTAAATGGAAATTTTTCTCTCTTATACAATACGTTTAAAGCATGATGTGTCCAAGTAATATAGTGGTCAATGTAGAGGAACTTCAGGTAATTTTGACCCCTGTTTTGAATTTATTGTTTTTCTTCTTTTAATTAAGGGATTTGAATGTTGTTTAATTACAGTGATTATCATTAGTGTTGTAACTATGAAACAGCATTGTTATTTTATTCAAATATGGAAACATCATCATAATTTATAAACTTTTTTATATTACAAGAAAGGTCCCAGAATCCACTTTAGCTTTTAGTCTATTTTTAAGTTTATTTACTCTATTAATTTATACAGACAGGCACAGATTAATCTGAAAATATTTATGAGTGATCATAATTAAAAAGCGTTGATATTTATTTAATTTTTTGAAAAAATTATTGTTGATTATAACATTCAACATCATTCAACTGCAGAAAGTGACGGTCTTTGGGTTTAGTAAAATTACAAAGATATTAAATAAAATTAATTAAGTGAATGGTTTTTACAGATAGCATCCTCATTGATAAAATATATGTATTTGTGTAAAGTGGACCCAGGTCCTTGTGGAGGGTCCACATTAACCAATTTCCTTTGTTATGTTTGATTATTTTATACAGTCACTATGTCACATAATATCAAACCAAACCCATCAATATATTAAAACAGCATCTACATAATATTAAGTTATGTAGGTAGGAAATAACACTATGAAGTTTATTTTAATATTGTTTAGTTGTTTCTTGACTCACCTAATACTTCTTAACTCCCATGCAGACTCGAGTTTCTTCACTTCATTTGTGACATTCTCAATGCTGTATTACGTTCACAACTGACGTCCAATGGTCTCCTCTCCTGCAGACTGACCTCCGCGCATTCTGATGGCTGACCGACAAACTTCCAAATCAATCCCCTCTCCTTATCACCGGGTATTTCAAAATTCATAGTTGTGTTTTTATTCTTGCATATGTAAATTTTTTCCCAAATTGTGAGTTCCTTCGGTTTTTCCAATTGTTTAAGTAATTTTGTTTTGGTTTCTATTCTATGTTTTTCTGGCCAGGCATGTGCAACTATTGCAGATTTTTCTGTTTCTCCATTTTTAACATTTCTGAGGAGTTCCTTTAATCTTGTATTTAGATTCCTTTTTGTTTTTCCTATGTATATCTTTTCACAATCTTTACAATTAATTTGATAAATTCCCGATTTTTTGCAGTCTTCAATCTTTTCATTTTTGTTGTTTTTATTAAATTACCTAAACTGTAATCATTTTTCGGTGCTAATATAATGTTGAATTTCTTAAAGATTTTTTTAAACTTGTCAAATACTAAAGAATGGTATATGAACTTCTTGAATTTTTACCAATATCTTTGTCTGTGTGAAGAGTACTTTCATTAATCATTTAAGGAACAAAAAATGATTAATGAAAGTACTCTTCACACAGACAAAGATATTGGTAAAAAATTCAAGAAGTTCACATACCATCCTTTAGTATTTGACAAGTTTCAAAAAATCTTCAACAAATTCAACATTAAATTAGCACCGAAAAATGATTACAGTTTAGGTAATTTAATAAAAACAACAAAAACAAAAATCGGGAATTTATCAAATTAATTGTAAATATTGTGAAAAGATATACACAGGAAAAACAAAAAGGAATCTAAATACAAGATTAAAGGAACACCTCAGAAATGTTAAAAATGGAGAAACAGAAAAATCTGCCTGGTCAGAAATACATAGAATAGGAACAAAAACAAAATTACTTAAACAATTGGAAAAACCGAAGGAACTCACAATTTGGGAGAAAATTTACATATGCAAGAATAAAAACATAACTATGAATTTTGAAATACCCGGTGATAAGGAGAGGGGATTGATTTGGAAGTTTGTCAGTCAGCCATCAGATGGCGCAGAGGTCAGTCTGCAGGAGAGGAGGCCGATGGACATAAGTTGTGAACGTAATTCAGCATTGAGAATGTCACAAATGAAGTGAAGAAACTCGAGTCTGTGTGGGAGTTAAGAAGTATGAGGTGAGTCAAGAAATAACTAAACAATATCTACATAATATATTTAGGAGTTTTGTCAACATTTGTAATATTCAATAGCAGAAATTAAGAACTAATTCTTAACTTGAAAAACTTTTATAATGGTAATTTTTATAAATATCACAAATAAACCCTTCTTCGCACAAAGAATAAAATAAACTGGCCTTGAACCTGTCAAAGTTCATGAGGGGCTAAAATATCTTCTGTTTGAGAGCAGCACCAATTAAATAAGATATTAACAGGGTTCATTCAAACAGAAGGGTCCACATTACCCGAACTTCCCTATACTAGTATGTAGAACTAGAGATCTTGTTTAAGGTAATATGCTACAAGCCAGAAGGTCATGGGTTAAATACTAGATATGGTCAATTCAGCCTCTAATGGAAATGAGAACCAGATATAAGCTCAGAAGAGTAAAGGCGATCATAACACACAGAATTTAAACATCCCCATGAGAAGAGAAAATTTTAAAACATAAAAAACACATATTAAAGATAGCAAAAGAGAATGGTTTTGAAGTAAATATGATTCATAAGAAAATAAATAGATTCAAAAAACAAAAATTCATAAGTGAAAGTACACTTCAGACAAAGAAAGTAGTAAAAAATCAGCAAATTTACATACCATCCTATTGTATACAATAAGTTTCATAAAATTTTCAGCAAATTTAATATCAAATTAGCACCAAAAAATGATTATAGCCTGAATAGATTAATTAAAACCAACAAAAATGAAAAGATCAATGAAGATAATAAATCAGGGATTTATCAAATTGATTGGAAAGATTGTGAAAAAATATACATAGGAAAAACAAAAAAAGGAACTTAAACACAAGATTGGAAGAACACCTTAGAAATGTTAAAAATGGGGAAATAGATAAATCTGCAATAGCTGCACATGCATGGTCAGAAAAACTCAGAATCAAAAGAAAGGCCTAATTATTAAAACAGATAAATCTAAGAAACTCGCAGTTTGGGAGAAAATTCACATCCAGAAAAATAAAAGAAAAATCATGAATTCTGCAATTCCCAGGGAAAAAGATTTATGAAAAATTCAATATCAGTTTAGCACCAAAGAATGATTAAAGTTTAAATAAATTAATAAAAAACCAACAAAAATGTAAAGATTGATTATAGTAAAAAAATCAGGAATATATCAAATAAAATGTGCAGACTGAGATAAGATATACATGGGGAAAACGAAAAGAAATTTAAACATTAGAACTAAAGAACACATAAGAAATGTAAAAAAAAAGGGGGGGGGGAGGTAAATAGAAAAATCTGTAGTGGCTGCTCACATTTGGTTAGAAAAACACAAAATAGATGTAAACACAAAATAATTAAAACAGTTAAAAAAGGCAAATGAACTCACCATATGGGAAAAAATCTACATACAGAAGAAAAGGAAAGAATTATGAATTTTGAAATTCCTAGAGAAAGGAACCTCATTAGCAAGTTCATTGGACCACAGGAAGAGGGAGCAGGAGTCAAGAATTAGGGCCAACAACTTGAGAAAAATCAGTCTGCACAAGCTGAAGGCAGGGCTCAGAAGCCTTGATACATATGTTCAACAAAAAAACAACCAAAAGAGGTAAGAATACACGGACTAAATATCTTAATTATCAAATAAACCTCTTAATTACTTATTTCAGGAATTCTCACTATGAGGTATATTCTACCTTAAACCTCTTAATGTTACTTCCTATTATATTTTAAAAAAATAATAATTTGGAAGTTCATCAGTCAGTCAACAGAGGGAGTTGGAAGCAACCTACAGGATTGCCAACCACCAATTCAACAGTTAAATGGAGCTGAAGACAACACACAGAAGTATTGAAACATGTCCTGGAGAAATCTACAATTATGAGGTGAGGTGTTAAATTTTTAACTCATTTATTAATCATCATACAGGTGCCTGCAAAGGTAGGAGCCTTAACTTCTACTAACCCAAGGGGTATCTAAGGTCTGTACTTTACCTTTTTACTTATTACTTTCTATTATATCTAAACATTTCATGTACACTTACTTGTGATGAGAGAGTTGTCTTGTCAGCTTCCTGTGGACTGCTGGTTGAAGATTGTTGTAGTGGATCAAAGAACTGCAGATCTGAACTCTAAAAAATGTAATCAATTAAAATATGCATAAATACACAGAATTGGAATATAACTCTAGCGACAAACTTTCACTGATAGTTCAGGGATGTTGATATAAAATACAAAGAAATTGTCACTGGTAACTTATACAGAGGAATATGTTGTTGAGAGCTGTCAACTATTGGATGCCACAACTACCTTGAAATTTCTACCAGAGAAGCATTGTACCAAGGCCATGTAAAAAAAAATTATCTGCCTTTTTTAAATGCAAGACACATAAATCGAAGCCAGAATCCAGCAATGGCAACTCACTGTATGGAGTACATGGACTCCCTGTATGAGTAACAGTGGAGTGGAGTGAGGCGGAGGCAGGTAGTGAAAGTTATCCAATCTAGCAATTCAACAGTTGTATTACATCCCTACAGCTTAAATGAGAGATATGGTACTGTATTTTAGTGCCTTGCAGTTAAAAGCAGCAGACAGATTTTTGGACATTGCCTTTGTACATCAAAACGCTTCTCTGAAAAAAATTCAAGGTAGGTTTTGGCATGCAATGGTTGACACTTCCCTTGTAAGTACATGAAAAAAGTGATGTATTTATTCAGTAATGAGTTACCGGAGATTGTGGATTCCATAGATCAAAACGCTCAGTCAACAAACAGTGAATTAGGAAAAAATCTATATCCAAAAACACAAAGACAAAATAATGATTTTGAAATTCCCAGGGAAAATATTTGATTTGAAAGTTCATCAGTCCACCAGTAGAGGGAGGAGATACAAAGAATCACCAACTGTCAAATCAATAGTCGGATACCAGTTGAGGATAAAGAAATTTCCTCGAACTAGGCCTGGAGAGGAAACAAAATATGAGATGAGGAGTATAACTTGATTCATACTGATTTTTTTTACAGTAAGTGTGGTTAAGGCACTGTATTACAAGCCGGAAGGTCGAGGGATCAAGTCCCAGTAGGATCAGGATTTTTAAACTGACCCAAACCTTCTGGCAGCACTATGGCCCAGGGGTCGACTCAGTCTCTAACGGAAATGAGTACCAGATTCTTGTTCTGGGGGTAAAGGCGGCCGTTATGCAGGGCTGACATCAAGTGCCGATTGTCCAGAAAAAGTGGGAGCCTTAACCTCCTACTACCCCAAGGGCCTCCTGAGGCCTGTAGTTGGATTACTTTACTTTAAGTAGAAATGTCTGAAGATGATGATATATATAAAAAATTTAATTAATTTGACTACTGACTCTTAAATTTACCTGTAGAGGTGAACTGATACCGCTTACAGCAGATGTAGAATCTGTGTCAGTGAAACACATCGCTTCGTCAGAGCTGTGTGAACTCAGAGATATCGAATCACCTTGTTGTCGATGTTCCCATGTGCCTCCGAGTTTCAACAGTGGACCCTCTGTTTGCATCAAAGGTCTGCAAATGTATATCTGATTCAACATCCTTCATTCCAAGACAATAAAAACATCAATATGCATATACTGTTAACCAATGAGAAGGAAACAAGCTCAAGGAATCCAATTATGGACTATATTACATGGGACTGTACTATAGTGCATGGGATTTTTTTAGTGTGTGATTGACATTTATAAATTTCACTGGCTGTCCAAAAGTATTTCTCACTATACGATGATAGGGATGATGTCAGCATTCAGTCATAAGTTTCTTTTTAATAAATTACAATAGAAAATAACAATTATGAGGTTCTTCTTAGAGGATGAGGAAGGCCTACACTCAATGGTATTAATAAGCTGTTAGTTTATGCTAATGATGTACTACTATTGGCCGATAGTGAAGAGATACTAAAGGACAACATGCACACACTATTGAGTAACACTAAGAAATTAGGACTGGAAGTAAATATCAATAAAACTAAATATATGGTCACCCGTAGAAATAAATTATATAATGGAAATGGACAGCTAATGACAAATGAGGGAAATTTTGAGGAAGTGGCTGAATTCAAATACCTAGGAACAATAATCACAGATAGGAATGAGATGCACAAAGAAATTAAACATAGGCTCAATTCTGGAAATGCATGCTATTATGCATTGCAGAGACTTTTGATGTCCCAACTCCTTTCAAAAAACGTTAAACTGAAAATATATAAAACTATTATTCTACCAGTTATATTATATGGGTGTGAAACATGGACTCTTACTTTAAGGGAGGGAAGGAGATTACGAGTATTTGAGAATAAAGTACTTAGGAAAATTTTTGGACCAAAGAGAGATGAACAGACAGGTGAATGGAGAAGACTACATAACAGTAAACTGCATGGTCTTTATAGGAAGCCAAAAATAATAAGAACAGTTAAGTCTCGTAGATTGCGATGGGCAGGACATGTTGCACATATGGGGAATGAAAGACATGCATGGAAGCTTCTTGTAGGAAAGCCAGAGGTAAAACGCCCACTTGGTAGACCAAGAATGAGGTGGGAGAATAACATTAACTATGATTTGACGGAAGTAGGTTATACAGGGAATGATTGGAAAGCATTAGCTCAGGATAGGGTTGTATGGAGAGCTTATGTCTGTGTGGCCATGAACCTATGGGTTCAATAGTGCCAGTGAGTAAGTAAGTAAGTACAGTGCACAGACGAAGTGTATGAAAGCAGCAGGTATTTCATACTCAGCACATTATATCACGGGGCACGCTGTAGCATAGTGGTTAAGGTACTGAGCTACAAGCCGGAGGGTCGAGGGTTCAAGTCCCGTTGGGGTCAGGATTTTTAAACTGACCCAAACCTTCTGGCGGCACTATGGCCCTGGGGTCGACTCAGCCTCTAACTGAAATGAGTACCAGACGCTTGTTCTGGGGGTAAAGGCGGCCGTCACGCAGGGCTGACAACCCAGCTGACATAAAGTGCCGATTGTCTAGAAAAAAGTGGGAGCCCTAACCTCCTACTACCCCAAGGGCCTCCGGGTCTGTTGTGGGATCACTTTACTTTTTTTCATTATATCACGAAGGATTGTACTATAACTTACCTTCATTTAGATGCTGAGCGGGCGTGTTAGTTTCGAGTCTGACGGACATGCCTCAGAATTTTAAACATCATCCTTACCTCACAGTGAACTACGAAACATTAAAATATAATGTGACAACTGAATGAGAAGATCAAATTTAATTACCTTAAAACACAAAATATATAACATAAAATTGAATACGCCTCGAACTACAGATGTGAGTGACATCATGGACTGTTCCTAAATTCTCAGGTAGTAAGCCATTATATCGCTTGCAATTCCCCGTGCCCCCCTTCGTCCCTTGCTTTCATTCTTCTCGTCTGTGGACTATATGAGGTTCTTCTTAATAAATAGGTGAATCCTGGTACATCTGGCCTCAAATACTTGTGTTTCATTTGAACATGTTTCGATGTGCTGCCCATATCATCATCAGCTGTCCAGACTATTGACTTTTATGTTGTTAGCTCTGGACATCGACTCCCTACTCCATCCTCTGGTTGACCGAAGAATTTGTAAATTAAATTTTTTCCCTAGGGATTTCAAAATTCATAATCCTATTTTGAAATTCCCTGGGAAAAGATTCTTAATCCTATTTTGAAATTCCCGGAAAAAGATTTGATTTGCAAGTTCTTTGGTCAACAAAAATGGAGTAGGAGTCCAATACAGGGCCAACAACATCAAATTCAACAGTCTGGACAAGCTGATGATGATATGGACAGCATATCAGAACATGTCAAATGAAACATAAATATGTATGGTTAGATGCACCAGATTCACCTTATTTCGTAACTCCCTTGGATGAGATATCTAAAATGTTATTGTTCAGCAGCCAAATACATATAAGCTGTCAATCACATACTTAGATCTCTTGCACTAAATAAACCTTTCATCAGTTTCTGAGTGGGTAGCCTCAATGTTATTACATCTGGTTTCCCATAAACATCATTTAGCTCATTATAATGTAGCTTCCTCAATTTACCTATGTTTCCCACTCTTTAAAATTCATCGGAGAACATATTGTTTAAACAACTCACCTCATAGGATTCATGCTTCCATGATATCGCGATTTCAAACATAATCATGTTCATCGTCAGCCATAACTCCGACTGATGAAATTCTTCGGCCGTCAACTATTCTATTGTTGCCATCTTCAGTGCTGCCATCTATGGTTGAATTTATGAACTTCGAAATCAATGTAATTTCGTTAGGGATATCAAAATTCATTGATCTATTTTTGTTTTTCTGAATGTATATTTTTTCCCAAACTGTCAATTCCAAAGGTTTCTCTACTTGTTTTAAAAGTTTAGCTTCTCTTCCAATTTTATGATGTTCTAATAAACTATGTGCAGCAATTGCAGATTTTTCAATTCCACAATTTTTAATATTTCTGAAATGTTCTTTTGTCCGAATTTCCAAATTCCTTTTTGTTTTTCCTATATAAACTTTATTGCAATCTTCACAATTTATTTGATAAATTCCAGATTTCTTACTGTCTGGAACATTGACTTTTTTATTGGTACTTAGAAGATTACCCAGACTAAATTTATTTATTGGTGCCAAAGAAATGTTGTATTTGTCAAAAATTTTTTGAAATTTCCTATGCATTTCAGGATGGTAAGTAATTTTCTTGTATTTTTTCTTTTCTTTGCAATTTTGTAGAGTAGTATATTCATTAAGTCTTTTATTGTGTTTGAATTTCTTCAACTTATTTATAATTAATTCTTTATCAAAACCATTTAATCTAGCAGTGTTTAAGATATGTTTAAACTCTTTATTGAAATTTTCTTCGTTTAATGGTACATTTGTCAATCTGTAAATTAAGCTATTGAATATTGCATGCTTATGAGCAATGTGATTGAAGCCTGATGATTTAATGTAATTATCTGTATGAGTTCCTTTTCTAAATATATCAAATTCAATTTTCAGTGTTTGATCATTCCTAATTATACATAAATCCAAAAAAGGAATTTTGTTTCTTTTTCTAATTCAACGGTAAACTTTACTGATTCATCCTGAAGGTTCAATAATTTAAGAGCATCTTCAATATCTTTAGAATTTATTATTGCAAAAATATCATCCACATATCTGTACCAAGTCTTAAACATCCATGGGTATGCTTTAGTGATTTGACACTCCAAGTAACTCATGAACAAATCAGCTAAAAATGGTGAGAGCGGATTACCCATTGACAAACCCGAAACCTGTTGGTAAAATTTTTCATTATAGGTAAAATAAGAATTACTGACACATAGCTTAGTAAGAGTTATATATTCCTCTAAAATTTCATTTTTAATATTTAGAGAACTTAACCATTTCCTCAAAAAATTTAGCATTTTTTCAACTGGTATACTAGGAAACAATGAAATTACATCAAATGAAACCAATCTGTCATCATGTCCTAGACTCATATTTTTCAATTTGTCAACCAATTCCAAAGAGTTCTGAATACTTTTAGTGTCAAATTTGGGAAACTCATTAAATTTTTGTACCAGCCATTTAGATAAATAATAGCATGGTGAACCAATGTTGTTGACTATAGGTCTCACTCTTTGTTCCAAAAATGTTCCTAAGAACTTTATTCTTAAATATTTGTAAATCTTCTTAAAACTGATAGGAAATAACACTATCAGGTAATTTATCAATACTTCATTCGCTCTTAGAGTGATCCTAACATAAACAAATGCCAATTGTATCCTTCTGCCATTCGCGCCATAATTACTGTCATTTTGACAGGGAGCACGTGTGAAGTACATACTTATTTATTAAATTAATATTGAGAAGCTAAAGCTATTACTATGATAGAAATAAGTAAATTAATAAACACAATTAAATTATTGTAAATCAATGGTGGATTAGCTCAGTGGTCTGAGCATTAGCACAGAAAGCTAAAGGTTCGGGGTTCGATTCCCGGTTCAGGCAAATTTTTTTCTCTTTACCACTGATTTACAATAATTTAATTGTGTTTATTAATTTACTTATTTCTATCATAGTAATAGCTTTAGCTTCTCAATATTAATTTAATAAATAATGCTATAGCTGTGTGGAGTCCCTTCATGTCTTCTTCAGGTAGAAGAAGCCATTCATTGTGTATTTGTGAACGATGATTCATTACAATTGAATGTGGGACCAGTAGAGTAAAGGTAAAGGAAGGATTTCTGCTTGGATGGGAATGAAGCCTGGATTAGCTCAGTGGTCTGAGCATTAGCACGGAAAGCTTAAGGTTCAGGGTTCGATTCCCGGTTCAGGCAAAAATTTTTCTCTTTACCATTGATATACAATAATTTAATTACATACTTACTTAATACAGGCTTTCCACTTTACAGCAGTTTGCCTTTGATTCCTGCTTTCCAGAGATTCCTATCTTCCCATTGTCCATCTTCCATACCCCTCTTCATCATGGCATCATATATTCCCTCATACCATGCTCTTCTACTTCTCCCCCTCTTTCTTCTGCATACACCTAAACTGGGATTTTGAAAGGCTATAATACTAGTGTTAAATCCAATTAAAGTTTTCCTGAATAAGAAGCAGCCAGATGGCATGTAGAATGAAGGTTCATGCCCTCAGGCTGTCATAACTGTGATGTCATCTCTGTAACTTGCTGTATCAGGTTCGTTATAATTAATATTTGAAGAGAAAAATTTACATCTAAACTGGGATTTTGAAAGCAAGTTCTCGGTACCAGTTCTTAAGCATTGTGCTACTTAGGCATCTCACTTTAAATGGACAATTTTAATTTTTTTAATTTTTTATTATTCCGGCTTTTACAATGAATATACATTTTTCCGGTACCCATGTTCACAGTTAACTACACATTTGTTTCAACACATTTTTCCATTCCTGTCTGTTCATCCATATATCTTCTTCTATTTCCCATTCCCTCTTAGCTTCATTGATTCCCTGAATCCACACATTTTTTATAATATGACTAATATCCTCAACGGAATTTTACGGTGAATTAGATCATTATTGACAGAATACATACTCGGTATTTTTGCTGGCGTTTATAGAAGGAATATCAGCTGGTGCAGTTTCTCTGCTCTGTAGAACAGGCTGTGTATCTTTGCTCTCCACAACTGTGATGTCATCTCTATAACTTGCTGTATCAGGTTCGTCATCCACTGTGTATCCTGACTGTAATACAAACAAGTACTGAGTGCATTCAATCATCAAAAATGAAACGATTTTCTGTCAATATTACATCACCTAAGATTGAATACCCATTTTCAATTTTAGAAATGCAAGTATGGCACAACTATATTATATACAAATAGTCTGAGATCCGGCTGCAAGATTACTACATTCATCCAGTGTATGAACAATATCAATTTTTTTCATAAAATTGTGAATGACTGAATACATTTTTAACGAGTTGCCTATTAAAATTCAGCCACCAGCATGTTTAATTATATTATAATTAATTAATTTATTCAAAATAATTTGATTCACTTGTTATTAAAACAAATTATAAAACAGTTTGCAGAAATCAATATATAGAGCTTGAAAAGTTTTGGTTGCCATTGCACACTTGGCCGTAAACCTCCTCGCGGCTACAGCAGGCTTTTACACCAATCAGTAATAAAATGACGATAAGTATGTATTTATTGTTTTATATTGTTTCGTATAATGTATATTAACACTACCTTTTGGGATATATTTTTGTATATACATTGTACGTAGTATACATAAAGGGCAGTGGTTTTACTTCCCGCTGTGAAGGAACAATATAAAACAATAAATACGTACATACTGGCGGCCGAATTTTAATAGGCAACTAGACTAAAATGTATTCAGTCATTCACAATTTTATGAAAAAAAATTGATTTTGTTCATATACTTGATGAATGTAGTAATCTTGCAGCCGGATCTCGGACTAAAAGCGCATGACACTAAAGTAAGTGGATTTTTTTCACAGCAGATAAAGCTGACCTGTTAACGAGCATTTGTCAACAGCAACAGCTTGGTTTCTCTGCCTTGATGCACTGCCTTATTGAGAGGCAGTAACACATCTAGACTTGCCCTTATTATACAGAATTTCCCATATAAAGCATTCGTTGAAGAAAGCCCATCTTCAACAGTTATTGCCATCTTACAGAATCAATATTTCTAAAATTCATTGTAAAACACCATTGAGGTTATGGAATATGTTAAAATATTAAAATAAGTCATATTTAAAGAGAAAAATAATATGCTCAAATCGAGATTTGAACCTGGACCCTTGGTTCTCTAGACCAAGTGCTCTACCAACTGAGCTACCGGAGCAAGTACCGATTTAAATGCAAATCTTTCTCTATATACCTTGTAATTTCTGCCCACCAAATGCTATGAAGCCTTTGCTTCTATCTTTACAAATAGTGGCTCCTTTATTAAGAAGACATATATTTGGGAATTATACATTATATTATAAATGCCAGTAAGGCTTCTTTTGAAAAAAAAAATTAAATAAGTATCTGATATAGCAGTCGTCCACAAACTAAATTAAACTTATGTTTAAGAAGCTTCGTCAAGCGGTTAAACCTATGAAGGCCTTTCAGAATCATGTTACATCTTCTGTATCCTATTTGGTACTCTTAAACAGAAGTTTAATTTAGTTGAGGATGACTGGTATATCAGGTACTTATTTTAATTTAATAATGTAGGAAATAACACTATGAGGTTTATTTCAATTATTAATGAATTGGTTATTTTGACTCACCACATATTTCTTGATTTTTATGCAGACCAGGTTACATCGCTTTTGAGCGACATTGTCAATGCATTCTTTGTGGTTGTCCATCCTGTAAATTGATTTCTGCTCCCTCTGCTAGCTGACCAATGAACTTCAAAATCAATTTTTTTTTTTCTTTTTCTCCAGGAATTTCAAAATTCATGGTTTTCTTCTTATTCTTGCGTAAAGTAAAGTGATCCCACTACAGGCCTCAGGAGACCCTTGGGGTAGTAGGAGGTTAAGGCTCCCATTTTACTACACAATAAGCACTTGATGTCAGCCCTGTGTGACAGCCACCTTTACCCCCAGAACAAGTGTCTGGTACTCATTTCCGTTAGTTGCAGATGTAAATTTTAAAATTACTAAAACAGAAAGATCTAAGGAACTCATAATTTGGGAGAAAATTTACATCTGCAATAATAAGAAGAAAACCATGAATTTTGAAATTTCTGGAGAAAAAGAAAAAGAAATTGATTTGGAAGTTCATCAGTCAGCCAGCCAGCAGAGGGAGCAGAAATCAATTTAGAGGATGGACAACTACAAAACAACAATTGAAATGCATCAACAATGTTGCGCAAAAGCAATGAAACCTGGTCTGCAAAAAAAAAAAAAATATGAGGTGAGTCAAAATAACCAACTCATTAATACTTCATATTTGAAGAGAAAAATGATATGCTCAGACCGGGACTTGAACCCGGGACCCTTGGTTTTTTAGTCCAAGTGCTCTACCATTTGAGCTACCTGAGCAAGTACCGATCTAAATGCAAATTTTTCTCTATATACAGGGCAAGTCAAAATGTTGTGCAGGTTTTCAGAAATTTATTATGTGAAATGTAATGAACATATAATATTGTGAGACATATTGTATGAAAGGTAAACTCTCAAAGTTTTTTTTTAAATATTCACAGATGTTCTATGTGAGCGCCTTTTGTTACACGACAGATGTCAAGCCGATATTCAATCTCCTGCCAAACTTTCTGTAGCAGTCCACGGTCGATATCAGCAATGGCTGCTGTGATGCGGGCACGCAGTTCATGCAGTGTTGTTGGAAGTGGTGGTACGTAAACATGATCCTTTACAAGACCCCACATGAAGAAATCACACGGGGTTAGATCTGGTGAACGAGGTGGCCAATGAATGAGTTGTTGATCACCCTGAGATGCACGGCCTATCCAGCGTTGTGGTAAAGCCGTATTCAAATGGTCTCGAACACTGCCATGGTAATGTGGAGGGGCACCATCCAACTGCAGAATGAAATCTGGACTATCCGCTTCAAGCTGCGGAAGGAGCCATTGTTGTAGCATATCAAGGAAAACATGTCCGTTCACAGTACGTTCATGAAAGAAAAAGGGCCCATAAACCTTTGCATGGGAAATGGCACAAAAGACATTCACTTTCGGAGAATCGCGTTGATGTTCCAGAGTTGCATGGGGGTTACCAGTTCCCCAAATCTTTACATTGTGTCTATTCACTTTTCCTGAAAGGTGGAAAGTCGCTTCATCACTGTAAACTACCCTCTCATGGAACTCATTCTCTTCCATTAATGCGAGAAAATCAACACAGAAGGACGCTCGCAAAGCATAATCGGCGGGTTTTAAGGCTTGAACCAGTTGCAAGTGGTAGGGTTTCATCTGTAAACGTTTCCGGAGAATCCGCCATACAGTTTTTTGTGGTAGTTGAAGTTCTGTCGCTCCCCGGTAGGTGGATTTCTGTGGACTCCGCACGAAGCATGTGCAAACGCGTTCGACTGTCTCTTCACTCGTCGACGGACGGCCAGTCGATTTCGTTTACAGATACAGCCTGAATCCCTAAATTGTGTGTACCACTTACGAATGGATCTCCCATCCGGCGGGTCTTTATCGTATCTGGTACGGAAATGTCGTTGAACACTAGTCACAGAGTTGTTTACATGGTAATCAAGCACACAGAAAGACTTCTGATCCCCAGTCAACGCCATTTTCCTTTTACTGCTCTGCTGTTGACATCTTGCGGGTGAACGCGGAACTTTAGAAGTGGACAACTAAACTTTGAGAGTTTACCTTTCATACAATATGTCTCACGATATTATATGTTCATTACATTTCACATAATAAATTTCTGAAAACCTGCACAACATTTTGACTTGCCCTGTACATTGTAATTCCCGCCCACCAATTGCTTTGAAGTCTTTGCTTCTATCTTTGCAAATGGCAGCTTCTATATTAAGAAGACATATTTGGGAATTATACATTACATTATAAATGCCAGTACGGCTATTTTCGATGTTCTTATTATTAATTTCATACATCTCAATGATGGATAAATCATATTTGAAGAGAAAAATTATATGCTCAGACCGGGACTTGAACCCCGGGAAGAAAAATTGCGTTTAGATCGGTACTTGCTCAGGTAGCTCAAATGGTAGAGCACTTGGACTAGAAAACCAAGGGTCCTGGGTTCAAGTCCCGGTCTGAGCATATAATTTTTCTCTTCAAATATGATTTATCCATCATTGAGATGTATGAAATTAATAATAAGAACATCATTAATACTTGTTTTAATATTTTAACATTATATCTCACACAATTCCAAAAGCTATGCTTTCTTACTATCCTCAAGGCAAAGGATTGCTCAGACATCCAAAAAAAGCACCGGATGGAAAATTCCTCTTTGAGACTGTATCAGGCCACATGTCCTAATACTTGTGTGAATGATGATGATAAAAACTTAAAAAGTGGTCCCATATTAATGTCGAACAGAACATTAAAAATCCCAAATTTCAAAACTATAAATAAGTTTACTAAGAACATCAGGTACCAGCTAAGAAAATCATCTATTGCTCTGTTTCAACTATAAAATGGCCAGTACTGTCTGAACAAAAACTTGCACAGAATAGGAGTATCATCAACAAGTTATGTACCATCTTATTAAATTAATGTTGGGAAGTAAACATTATGAGGTATAATCATTAAAATTCATCGAGGAACATTTTGTTTAAACAACTGACCTCATGGCGACAATAGAACAGGTGACGGCCGAAGAATTTCGTCAGTCGGAGTTATGGCTGAGGATGAACACGACTGTGTTTGAAACCAGAAGCATGAATCCTATGAAGTGAGTTGTTTAAACAAAATGTTCTCCGATGAATTTTATGTACCATCTGCAGGAAAAATGCTGTCATAAATAAAGATCACCTTTTGATCTGTAGATGCCTGGATCTTGTTAAGCAGTATTACAACACATCAATTGCAGCTCATGATTTATAAGAGAATCACAAAATTGGAAGAGAAACTAAACTTTTCAAACATTTAGAAAAGCATTTGAAATTAAAATTTTGGAAAAAGATATGTATTCAGAATAACATATATATATATATATATATATGAATTTTGAAGTTCCTCCAGAGCAAAATTTAATCTCAAATCAAGTTTTTGAGAGTGGGAAACATCTTACCTCAAATTACTCAAACATGTTTCAATATAATCTTCTATATCATCATCAGCTTGCCCAGGCCGTTGCATTTTATGTTGTGAACCATGGATGCCGATATCAGCTCCCTCCTCCGGCTGACTGAAGAACCTCCAAATGAGGCCATGTACAGCAAGAATTTCGAAATTCATGACTCTATTTTTGTTCTTCTAAGTTTAGATTACATTCAGAAGAACAAAAATAGATTACATTCCGAAGAACAAAAATAGAGTCATGAATTTCGAAATTCCTGCTGAACATGACCTAGTTTGGGGGTTCTTCAGCCAGCTGGAGGAGGGAGCTGACATTGGCATTCAGGGTTCACAACATAAAATGCAACAGTCAGGGCAAGCTGACGATGATATAGAAGATCATATCAAAACATGTTCACATCAACATTAATTTGAGGTAAGATGTTTCCCAGTCTAAAAAAAAACTTGATTAAAATGAACCTCAAAATATTACTTCCTAAAATAAACCATTTAATCTCAAAGTTCATAATATCAGCACCAGATGGCAATTCAGAAGTTGATGGTAACAGCAGAAAATCAACAGTCAGATTTTTAGCTGAGGATAGGAGCAACTACTCCAGAAACTGGTAATGTGAAAATCAAGGAGTTTTATAAGCTCAGATGTAAAAGTTGTCTCTGATTCAATATATAAATTGTAATAATTAAATGAATCGTGATTTCTTCTTACCTCATACTTGTATGTTTTTTTAAACACAGCACTGCAGTATTGGCGAACACATTGTCGTCATCATCAGCTGTTTTCACGACTGTCAATTTTTTCTTTTGTCGGTAATTATCTAGACTGCCACCTGGTGTTCTTTTGAAGGAATTACTCTTCAGAAGAACACCAGGTGGCAGTCTAGATAATTACCGATAAAAGAAAAAATTGACAGTTGTGAAAACAGCTGATGATGACGACAATGTGTCGCCGATACTGCAGTGCTGTGTTTAAAAAAAACATACAAGTATGAGGTAAGAAGAAATCACGATTCATTTAATTATTATTAATTGAACCTCATAATGTTAAAAATTCCCAAATTTAATATATAAATATAAATTGTAAATATCTCATAGTGTTACTCCCTTCATATTTTTTTTATAAAATGATGAGATATATTCAAATAATGAACCAAAAATAAATGCACCAAGTTAGAAATAAAAAAAATAAAGAATTATCCATATGTGTTTTATAAATGTTTTAAGAAAGAATCTCTTACCTCGAAGAATTTGACAAATACAGCACTGGTGAAAAGAGGAGGATGATCTCCAATAAATTCCAGTAATGTAACTGCACACTTCCTGCGTTCTTCTACAACTTCATCTTCAAACCTATAACATCCATCATGAGTAATTAGTTGGTAACTGCAGACCAGTTTATGACATTCTACGGCACTCACAAGGTAACTGTCAACAATTGTAAGCTGAAATCAACCTTGAAATTTCTCCCAGAAAAGCATTGTGATGTACCAAGGTCGGGTCCAAAAACTTATCTGCTGTTTTTAACTGCAAGGCACAGAAATCAAAGTCAGAATCCAGCAATGACAACCTCAAGTAACAGCAGAGTGGAGTGAGGCAGGATGCAGTGAAGATGGCAGATAGTGAAAGTTGTCCAATCAATCAATTTGGAAGTTGTATTACTTCCCTATGGTTTAAATGAGAGATTTGGTGCTGGATTTTAGTGCCTTGTAGTTGAAAACAGCAGATAATTTTTTGGACATGGTCTTGTTATATAACAATGCTTCTCTGAAAGAAATTTCAAGGTAGGTTTCGGCATGCAATGGTTGACAGTTCCCTTGCCATCAGCAAACAGGCTTGGTGTCTCTGCTTGCTGTTCCTAGAGAACAGGGTTTACCCACAGTTGCATGTTACAGTTAATGTACTCTCACAGAAAGAAAGTCCCAAGAAGGAATGCAGCTGAACTGAAGGCCAAGTGAGTCTAAGGGTCAAATGCAAATACATTAGTCTCTACTCAAATTACTTCCAATCACTGGTGAGCTGACTCACCGTGAGCAATTGCTGAGATCGAATAAACGGCCGACTTACCGGTCATGCATGAAAGTTGACATTTTCGTAATATTGGCAACGAATTACCCAGAATTCTCAGTGATAAAACCACTTCCGTTATTTTCATCTGCTATAGAGGAATGCATTTATGCTTGCGTCCCACAAATAACACCGTATACGACGTCTGCGTCGCACAATATTACGCCGATTCTCCTGTTCTTCCAGTTGAATTCTTTGGTAGACTACCAAATTCCTCTTCTCCGCGTATACCGAAAACATGATCGAAGTCTTTAAGGTCCGACATCTTGGATAAAGCTGCAAAGGTTTCAAACTACATCGGTTACCATTGGTTCCCTTCGGGATTTTCACGATAAGTTTCTATCTTGAGCTAAGATCTTAAGGTACCTCGTCAGGTAGCTTACAATTATTATCGCATGAATAGATTTCTGAGTAAGCAAAATGTATTTGGATAAAACTTTCTCAGCAGAGAACGCCTTTTACTGTCTAATGCGTTCAAACATTCGACCCTAAGTTGTATTGTACATTTCGAAAACATAGTTTGGTAATGTGCTGTAAGCATAATTAAAAACTAATATAACATATAAAACTAATATAACATTTAATCATATTAGAAGAGAAAAATTATAAGCTCAGACTGGGGCTCGAACTCAGGACCTTTGGCTTTCTAGGCCAATACTCTACTGACTGAGTTACCTGAGCAAGTTCCAATCTAAATGCTTCTTCTTCTTCTTCCTTTCAAGTATTAGGCCAAGGCCTGTTACGATCCTATAGAAAATTTTCCCTTATGGGAAATTCTCATATAAGACTTGAAAGCATAATAATAGTCCCTTCGATTGGTTGCTGGCCAAAGGAAGGCAAGACCAGTGATGGGGCTGCCATCTTATAGCCTCTGGTCAGGCTTTCTGGAGAAGAAAAGAAAATAAAGGAAAGAAGAAATGGAAGAAAGGAAGGACTCCCTAGCCCTCGGATGCCCTAATAGCGTCGGGGTCGAAAAAACAAGAGTTAACCAAGAGAGGTTAGATACTAAAGTTAAAAGAGTGCAAAACACAAGTAAGTGGAAGAAATGTTTTGCACAGCTTGGGCACCTTGTGGTCGCCATCCACATATCAAATAACATTTAATTATCTATCTACAATGGCATAATAGCCCAATGTTGGGCCTTAGCCTCTCATTTGAAAGGAGTTGTGCGGGTTAGGGAACCACGCTCTGACGTGGATCTGATTTCCTGCAGGGTTATCTATCACGAAGTTGCTTGCCTTGGGCCCATAGAAGGCAGCAATTGATTCATCTTTCTCTCTCAGATAGATAGACATAAATAGTTAATAATACTCAAATACATAGAGTGAGTGAAAAAGATAATAATTATCATTCCAGAAAGCTAAACAGCATAATAGCAAGGGAACTGGAAATGATTTCCTACTTGAGTGAATTTCCGTCTAGGATAGTAAACAACTACGTATACATTAATGAAGAAGCAGGGAAGTTGTTTAAAAGATGACATTTAATATAAACAAGTTGTCTGAATTTAAAACAAATTAACAAAAAAATTATTCCGATCATACAACCAAAATAGAAATGTAAATAAATAAATGACGATATTCTTACATTAGAAAAAACCACACCATACCTCACGCTACACTCATACTTGCGTCCGAATCAGGGACCACTTCTTCCCTGGTCTGCCGGACTGACTAAACCACGCCGCTTCTCGGCTTCAGACTAGCTTGTCCATTAGAATTCCAATCGCATCGCGAACTGGATGCGGATTCAAACCTTGAATCTGCTTGAACAACTAAACGATGACTGCTTGAATGATCGAATGAAAGAATGATAATGTTCTGCCTGTGCAGCACGTATATGAAGGTTCCGAAGTAGAGGGGAGATGCGCCGTAGACATTGCGCGGCAGGAAGGGTAAAGAGGGGAGAGTGGGGGTAACTACAAGGAGAAAAGGATATTGGCATAGTTCATAAATATTCCAGTGTAGGGAGGAGAACGACGCTACAATAATGAGCCGAAAAACACACTTTCGGTTCAGAGTTACTAGACTAAGTTAATTTAGTTATGATTATTTCCCAACAGATGTCATGAATGGTATGTGGTCAACATACTGACCCAATGAGACACCTAGGGTCGAATGTTTGAACGCATTAGACAGTAAAAGGCGTTCTCTGCTGATAAAGTTTAATTCAAACACATTTTTCTTACTCAGAAATCTATTCACGCGGTAATAATTGTAAAGCTACCTGACAAGGTACCTTAAGATTGTAGCTCAAGATATAAACTTATGTGAAAATCCCGAAGGGAACCGATGGTAACCGATGTAGTTTGAAACTTATCCAAGATGTCGGACCTTGAAGACTTCGATCATGTTTTCGGTATACGCGAGAAGAGGAATTTGATAGAGTCTACCAAAGAATTCAACTGGAAGAACAGGAGAATCGGCGTAATATTGCTCGTCGCAGACGTGTTTGTATACGGTATTATTTGCGGGATGCAAGCATAAATGCATTCCTCTATAGCAGACGAAAATAACGGAAGTGGTTTTATCACTGAGAATTCTGGGTAATTTGTTGCCAATATTACGAAAACATCAACATTCATGCATGACCGGTTAAGGCGGCCGTTAATTCGATCTCAGCTCACCAGTGATTGGAAGTAATTTGAGTAGAGAGTAATGTATTTGCATACGACCCCTAGTAGGCAATTATGGTATTACCAAGATGATGAAAGTCGATAAATTTTTCATAGAGGCCTCTTTATTTAGGCTTAAGGTTCTTTTACGACCTGAAAATCTTCAGATTCAGGATCCACGTCTTGAAGTACTTCCTACAGGACTCGCTACTTGGATTTTTCCATGTTAAAAAATCCATTGACCATGACCAGGTTTGAAGTTGCAACTCTCGGGACCAGAGGCAAGAAATATAACCACTAGTCCACTGCGGCCCACAACATTTAATGTAATATTTAAAACTAGTTTGATGTCATATGAGCGCAATAGTGAAATTATCATAAAAAAACTTTTAGGTAAAATTGAATCACTCACCTCATATTTTTCTTCTTATTTTAATTTAAACTAGTTTCGGAATTTTACATTTGTATTCCATCATCAGTAACTCTGCAACCGTTGCTCTGTCTTCTTGAAGAGCCATCTTTCGCTCCCTCTATTGGTAGACTTAAAAACCTCAAAATCAGGTCATTCTCCCCAGGAATTTCCAAGTTCATCAATTTCTCCTTTTCACTCCTTTGAATGCAGATCTTTTCCCAAACACTGGGTTCTTTTGGTTTTTCTATTTTTTTTAATAAGAGTTCACTGTTTGGAAAAAGATCTACATTCAAAGGAGTGAAAAGGAGAAATTGATGAACTTTGAAATTCCTGGGGAGAATGACCTGATTTTGAGGTTTTTCAGTGTGCCAACAGAGGGAGCGAAAGACGGCTCTTCAAGACGACAGAACAAAGGTCACGGGGATACAGACGATGGAACTGAAATGTAAAGTTCCGAAACTAGTTTAAACTAAAATAAGAAGATAAAATGAGACGAGTAATTACATTTTATATTTGAAAAGAAAAATATACGCCTAGACTGGGGTTTGAACCCAGGACCTTTGACTCTCTATGTCAATGCTCTTCCATCTGAGCTACCTAGACCTCCAATCTAAATGTGTATTTTTCTCTTACACATAGTTAATTCCCTAACCCCAAATGCTACGAGCCGTTGCTACGATTTTTGCAAATGGCGGCTTCTTTATAAAGAAGACTTTTTAATTGGGAATTTAAACATTACTTATAAAGCCAGTAGTGCTTCTTTCAATGTTAATATTATTCATTTTTAAACATCTTAATGATGGAAAAATTATATTTGAAAAGAAAAATATATTAAATTAAAATTAAATTTTACCTAAATGAATATACCTCATAGTATTGTATTGTAATGTAAACCATGTTTTCCCTTTACAGAGATTTAGGCGCTCCCCCCCTACAGGGAAGAATTTGAACCATACTAATTTAGTTACACTTGTTTTTGAATAGATGTCATTTTGAGTGGTCCATGGTCAGCGTTCCGCCTCATACTGACATCTAGGAAACCAAGGTAGTACTAGGACGGGAACATTCGGTAAATTTTGCTTAGAGGCCTTTTCATTCAGGCTTAAGGATTTTTTACGAGCCTGAAAATCTTCAGACTCGGGACCCATGGCTTAAAGTCCCTCCTGGAGGACTTGCTCCTTGGATATTTCCGTCCTAAAAAATCCATCGACCCCAGACGGTTTGAACCTGCGACCCTCGGGACCAGAGGCAAGGAGCATAACGACTAGTCCACCGCGGCCGATTATAACTCATAGTGTGAATTCCAAAAATAAGTAACAACAAACCTTGCTCAATAGCAGGAATATACACCAACTATCTAATTTGTCTTATTTAGTATAATGGCGCAACATTTGCCACGTCATCACTAGTCAATGGTATTCGAGGTAATCACTTGCATGTACACTTAACACCTCTTGTTCCACACTAGACCATCATTCCCATGGAGGGGGCTTTCTTTAACTGGGAGTGCAGTAGTCTTTTTTTCTATCTGTCCATGGTGTGTAACTGCAGCACACTTCAAATACTACACAGGGGCTGCTTGCCACCGAGTGTCATAAAGAATGTCACAGACAGATCATTAAAAATAAAACTTCATGGTGCAACAGATCCGTGAAAAATGCCTTAAAATAAAGTGAGAAATTGAGTTCAAAGTAACTTAAAATCAACATATTTACAATGTAAATTGTGTATTAGTCATTGCTCTGACAGTGTAGCCAACTTATCATAAAAACCTGATAACAAACAAGTGAATGCTAAATTAATTAATTAAAACATTTTATCTGTTCATTCTTACCTCTTAGTGTTGTTTTTGTCAAACATATGTTTCAGAGCTTCTTAGCCCCATCGTTAGTGATTACATTAATTTACGATGGGGCTAAGAAGCTCTGAAACATATGTTCGACAAAAACAACTCTAAGAGGTAAGAATGAACACACAAAATGTTTTAATTATTAAACAAACCCTTTAATGTTACTTACTATTGTATTAAAAAAAAAAGAGAATGCTAAACTAATTTGGTATACTCCGAGGTCACTAGATAAACAATACTAGTAAAATTCATATCAAATTCCATTGAGGTGAAGTCATATGATGAAAGTTAAAAATTAAATTGTACCTGTTGGTAGGTGCCGTCGTCCTCAACTTTGTTAAAATATTGAATATAAAATTAACTGGAGCGCTTTCTGAAAGCGCTCCAGTTAATTTTATTTAACAAAGTTGAGGACGACGGCACCTACCCAACAGGTACAATTTAATTTTTAACTTTCACTAGATAAGTTTTGAGATATGCAACAATTGGCCATGATGGTTTCCATACCTATCATACCTTTTCAAAGTACTCTTCAGCACATTCTATACACCATTGCATCCTCTGGAACCATGCCAATCTCAGCTATTGCACTAAGCTCCTCAACAGCATCTTCTGGGCTAGGAAATTGGTGTCTGCGCATGCAATTCTTCACATTCGGGAACAGGAAATAGTTGCATGGGGCTAGGTATGGACTGTAGGCTGAATGAAACATTAATTTCACTGGCAGCTTTTTTAGAAACCTCATTGTTGCATTGGTTGTGTGCAAAGAGGCATTGTCATCCATCCATAGTAATTCTGCCCGAAGGCAGGTCCTTCACTGCAATCATAGCATTTTCATGCTATGCTTGCAGCTTTACTAGGGAATTGTAGGTGTGGTAGCTTCCCGTTGCTTTCCACAGGCATTGTCTTGGTGGAGCAGAATTCCCCACAGTTCAGCCTTTGGCCGCTTCTTCTGAATCTTTGAGAGGACTTTTGGGGAGACAGACTTCTGTATAAGAATCAAATGAATCATGAATACTTCTTACCTTATATATCTATGTTTCTTTAAACACAGCACCGAGGTATCGGAGAACCATCGTTCCCATCCTCAGCTGTTTTCACGACTGTAATTTTTTCTTTTGCCATTAATTATCCAAACTGCCATCTGGTGTACTTTTGAAGAAGTAATTATCCAAACTGCCATCTGGTGTACTTTTGAAGAAAGTTCTTCAAAAGTACACCAGATGGCAGTTTGGATAATTACTGGCAAAAGAAAAAATTAGCAGTTGTGATGGTTCTCTGTTACCGCGGTGCTGTGTTTAAAGAAACATAGATATATGAGGTAAGAAGAATTCACAATTCATTTGATTCTTATTAAGAAAACCTCATAATGTTAAAATTCCCAAATTTATTACATTAGACTTCTGTATACCATTTAGCAGTAACTGTCCTCTAATCCTCTGGCACATCTGTAGCCAGACGACCATTTGTTGAGAAGAAAGTGGCCACCATTTTCTTTCCCACACTCCTAGGCCTTTAGACTTTGGTCGGAGGCTGCTCATCTGGGAAGACCCACACCAATGATTGGTGCTTTGTTTCACAGTCATACTGGTAGATCCAAGTTTCGTCACCTGTCACTATGTCTGACACCCAGCAGGAGTCCCCATTGTTGAATCTCTCCAGCATTTCTCTGCACAATTCCATCCAGGTGTGTTTATGCCCTTCTGACAAGTGGGGTGGCATCCATTGAGAAGAAATTTTCCTCATTCTTAAATATTGGTGCAGGATGGTGGAAACACTTGGCGATATCCTTTATAAGTCAGTCGCAGATCTTCCTTAATCAGAGACTGCAGAGACTTTTCTTCTGTCACCATTGTTGCTGGCCTCCCATTTCTCTCTTCATCTTTAAGGGATATTCTCCCTCTCTTAAATTCGGAAAATTGTTACACATGAAGGATCAAGGTCCCCACATGCTTGTGTGAGTTGCTCAAGTGTTTGTGGCTCATTTAGACAGCACTTAAAATCATGTAAAATCATAGCAAGAAAATAGTCCCTCTCAAGCTACATAGGACAAGTTTGATTTCACCACGCACAGACTACTTCACAAAGGTGCTGATCAGAGACAACTGAAACAAATCATTTCTACCTGCTATGGTTTTGATGTTCGAGGGTTGGACTTTCAAATGGTATATTAGTTTATTGCATTCCTGTCGCCATACTGTCATGTCTCAAAATGTATCTAGTGACCCTCGTAACTTAACATTAATGTAAGTGGACTATTGGGATAGAATCTCCAACTCAACAGTAGATTATCTTTCCCATGATTTTCCATAGTATATTTCTTGTAATACTGTTGCTCTATATACTTCTTCTGTCTTCACTAACATTTTGTGATTTTAAATTTTTCAATGATATTTATAACATAATTTTACTATCTAATGCCTTTATTTATTTATGCAAAACATGATAACATTACGACATTCTTAGGCTCGAATCTATGAACGCATTAGACCGTAAAAGTCGTTCTCTGCCTGTACTCTGCTGAGAAAGTTGCAGCCAAATACGTTTTTGCATACTCAAAAATCTGTTCATGCGATAATAATTGTTGAAATTCCTAAGCTACCTGGCGAGGTGACTTAGCAGAGAAATGAAGCGTGAGCAACCCGATGGGAACCGATGTAGTTTGAAACCTTGCCGCGTACCTTGCTGCTTTATCCAAGATGTCGGACCTTGAAGATTTCGATCAAGTTTTCGGTATACGTGGAGAAGAGGAATTTGATAGAGTCTACCAAAGAATTTCAACTGGAAGAACAGGAGAATCGGCGTAATATTGCGCGACACAGACGTCGTCGTATACAGTATTATTAGCAGGACGCAAGTGTAAATGCATTCCTCTAGCAGACAAAAATAACGGAAGTGGTTTTATCACTGAGAATTCTGGGTAATTTCTTGCCAATATTATGAAAACGACGACTTTCATGCATGACCAGTTAGTGTGTAGCTAATTCGATCTTTGCACTTGCTCACGGAAAGTCAGCTCACCAGTGATTGGAAGTAATTTGAGTAGAGACTAATGTATTTGCATGCGGCCCTTAGACAATATTGTGATACTCACTTGTTATTTTCTCTCCTCTTCCAATGTTGCCACCATCAACAACTCAATTATACTATTTTTGTTAGGTTAGTGTTGGTGTTAGTTAGTGCACATCATATTAGTGTACACTTTAATAAATATATGCTTGTAATTTATTTTGTTTGGTTAAGAAGGGAGAAGTTAGTGTACAGCCATTGCTAATAAACTTTGGGAATTTATTGCAAACGTTGGTCAAACCAATTTCACAGCCATGTACTGCCATCTAGCAACAGCTCTACAAACTTTCTGTAGGACTTCAAAGGTATGTGGTTCCACCTAGCGACAATTCTATAAACTCATACACATGGGCAATGTTATTCTGTAGGACTTACAAAATTTATTGGGAAAACTAAACTACAGTTTTTCTGATTCACTTTATATGTGAGCAAACATGTTGGCAATTGGCCCTAGTGGGAACATGCATTATCACATTGGCCAACACAATGGTAAGTCACTTGTTCTCCGATCGAATATTCACTGATGACACAGTGGTATAGAATAGCCCAGTAATGTTCAATATGAGACATGGAAAATACTGTAGTAAGGTGACAACTCTAAATAAATATTTTAACTTCTTCTTATATCTTCTTATAAGCCCATGTTTCCCTTAACAGAGATTTAGGCGCTCTCCCCCTACAGGGAAGAATTTGAACCATACTAATTTAGTTACACTAGTTTTCGTATAGATGTCACTTGAGTGGTCCGTGGTCAGTGTTACGCCTCGTACTGACATCTAGGAAACCAAGGTAGTACTAGAATGGGAAAATTCGGTAAATTTTTGCTTAGAGGTCTTTTCATTCAGGCTTAAGGATCTTTTACGAGCCTGAAAATCTTCAGACTCGGGACCCACGGCTTAAAGTCCCTCCCGGAGGACTTGCTCCTTGGATTTTTCCATCCTAAAAATCCATCGACCCTGGCTGGGTTTGAACCCACGACCCTCGGGACCAGAGGCAAGGGGCATAACCACTAGTCCACCGCGGCCATTAATATTTTAACTAAGGCATTGAAATCATTTATAAATTCTTACATAAACTCACCTGCCAAAGAACTTTGCTTTTGCAAAGATTGGGAACCTGTCCTGTAAATGTAATTTCTGATGTTTTGTCTTCAGTTCTTGATGTAATTTCTTGAAATCATTGTATCTTTTCCACACAACCACTTTAGTGACAGCTTCGGGTGATACTCGAGGATATACCTTAAATTACACAATTTTGAGCAATAAATGAAATTTGTTCTTAATTATATAACTAACTGGTAATTGTGTAGGAAAGACCAGTTTACTTTATAATCCAATTTAAGGGGATTCTTTACAACATGTGCAGCCAATATATACACGATATTTAACGAACCCAAAAGCTAACCTAATACAATTTAAGCACTCTAACCTGTGAAAGAATGCAACACCCAAAAATAAATAAAATTCTGAAGTAAATGCGTACAGTTAATTAGTACATACTCTATGTTGGCTGCACTGGAACATGAATTTGTTTATGCTTAGAATATCCATTATCAATATGGCTACCAATTCTTCATGCTATATATGTAGCTAAATATCATAGAAAAATATACTGAAATAATTGTTAGAAAAAATGTAAAAATCATTGTAAATCGTGGAAAATAATTTGAAAAATTGAACTTAAGAATAAAATTTGACAGGAGTTTATGAAGGAATTAAAAAGTCACACCACATACTGTAATCAACAGCCCAGTTTGTTAATTAATTCAATAATTACTTACAAGGGAACTGTCAAACATTGCATGCCGATATCTACCTTGAAATTTCTCTCAGAGAAGCTGTATCCAAAAATTTATCTGCCATTTTTAACAGTAAGGCACAGTAAACGAAGCCAGAATCCAGCAATGGCAACCCACTGCACGGAGCAGATGCGTAAGAGTGGAGTGGAGTGAGGCAGGATGCAGCATGGACAGCAGGTAATAAGGATTATCCAATCTATCAATTCGGGAGTTGTATTACTTCCCCATAGTTTAAATGAGAGATTTGGCACTGGATTTGGTGCCTAGCAGTTTTTTGGACACAGACTTGGTACATCACAATGCTTCTCTGGAAGAGACTTCAAGATAGGTTTCGGCATGTAATGGTTGACATTCCCTTGTTAGGAAACTAATAATTCATCGTGGATAAAGTTTCCATTAAATGCAGTAAGAAATTTTTCTAAGTCCCAGACAGACACCACGCACGTGCACCAACAAATGTCAAGCAGTTGACACTATGGAATCACGCAATGCAGCCAACATATACACAATATTTAATGAATCTAAGAGCTAACCTAACGCAATTTAAGTACTCTAACCTATGAAAGAATGCAACGCCCAGTAATAAATATTAAGTTCTGAAATTCTGAAGTACATGCTCTATGTTGGCTGCACTGGAACATTTGTTATTGTATAGAATATTTGTTAAATCAATATGGCTGCCACATCTTCATGTTATATATGTAATTAAATATCGTAGAAAAGAATATTGAAATAACTTATTAAGGTAGAATATGTTTATCACTCACCTCATATTGTTCCCATATTGTTCATATTGAACAATATGAGGTGAGTGATAAACATATTCTACCTTAATGAATATACCTCATAGTGAGAATTCCTAAAATAAGTAATTGAAATAACTGTTCTAAAAATTGTAAAATTTATTGTAAATGGTGGGAAATAATTTGAAAATAAAACCCTGTTGGCATATACGAGTGATGTCTGTCTGGGACATAGAAAAATTTCTCATTGCGCTTAATGATGAAAACTTCAGCCTATAGAATCTTAGGAAAAACTGCACTTACACTATCTCAAAACTGCAAAGAACTGTGAATACATGGTAGCAGCGATAACGTTATCATTGAATGATAACCCACAAACATCATTGTGAGTTACCAAACATTTATTAAAAATGGGTGTACACTTACTTATCACTCCCTAATGCTGATCCAACCAGCGATAACCCAAAAGAGTGATAGAAAAATCATAGACTAAGTAATATACTCTGTGGAGAAAATAGCAGTTAGCGTCAACAGTCTAACAGTCTCATAATATTGCGATTTGCATATTTAAATAAATACTTTAAAATTGTCTAATAATGTTATAAAAATTGTTTTAAAACATTTTAAAATATTAGAAAATGATAGTAAGTACAGAACAAAAGCTGTAGTTTACAACAATATAATAGAAAAATTTTGAGATAGTAGAAGTGCAGTTGAGGCGAATCTTATAAGTTTTATGTTATAGATACAGGTTTTAAATGATTAAAAAAATTAAATGCTTTTAATTGATTTCAAAATTGTAATTATAATGTTAAAATTTAATTTATGTATATTGTGAATGTTTATTTACAATCATAGTAAGCTTAACATACTAAAAATTGAAAGTCTACATAAAGTTGTAAAATCTGGAAACTATAAATTAGTTTTTGTACTTAAAGCAAAATAGTTGAGGTTATGTAGAGACAATATATATTATAAAAAGTTCTGAATTTCTATGGCATTATTATGCTTACTGCTGTTAATACTTACAATCGATGACACTTTATATATCGTAAAACCCTTCTTATGTCTTCTAGGATCTGAAACAGTAAATCTTCTTATCCAATTATCAGTCTTAGGCGGTGCCATTTTGAACACTGAAATTCCTGAATAACCTGTTAATGATATCAGTATGACCTACATACAAATATTATATTGAAACTATAAAGATAAATTGTTTCATGTATATGTTAACGGATACATATTAGACGTAGGTAAAAGCCCTGATAGCCTAAATCTAAGTCATTTGGATTTTCGTACTATTAAAGAATATAATAATCACACTGGAACGTAAGCCTAACCTATGAACTACTACATTTCAAAACACGTCCCCTTTGATACAGAGAATTGGTGAGAAGGAATCCATGGTGAAAGATACAGAAAACAAGTAGGCTTGCCTAAAATTATATAGAAAATCCCGAAATTAAGCGTAACAAATTCTAACATGCTTCCAACTTGCCCCCTTTCTTCATGATTCTCGGAAAAATAGAAAATGAATACCGGTAAAAAAAAAACACGTTCAGATTTAGATATTAGAAATACCCATTTTCATAAAATGTATCGTCTATTTATTATGAACTATTCGTTATATATTTGTGTAATGTAATCTGTACTTTTCAAGTTTCGCGCTGGGAGGATAGATGGCATTAAAGTGGTCCATTTTTAATTTTACGCACCACTTCGACAGACCACTTTATGTAAATGATGTATTATTGTAATGTATACAGAAAGGAGAGTAGGATGAATGGTATATTCATGTGTTTGTGTAGTGCGAATTGTGTTGTATGAAGGACGATGAAGAAAAGGGAGAAGATGAAACCTGGTTCCACCACGTATCAGTACCTACTTACTTACTCACTGGCACTATCGAACCCGTAGGTTCATGGCCGCACGGACATAAGCTCTCCATACATTCCTATCCTGAGCTAATGCTTTCCAATCATTCCCTGTATAATCTACTTCCCTCAAATCATAGATTGGTACCCTACTCCTGTCGAAAATCACCAAGAGGGCCACCAGGAAAAAACTTTAGTTTGATTTCCACCACAAATTTTCTAAGTCCTATAGAATAACAGTGTGCATGCGCAAATGTTTATAGAGTTGACACTAGCTAGAACCACATATCTGTGAAGTCCTACAAAAAGTTTATAGAGTTGTCGCTAGAAGGAACCACATAGCTGTGAAATTGATATGACCAATCTTCGCAATAAATTCCCAAATGTTTATTAGAAATGGATGTACACTAACTTCTCCCTTTCTAACCCAACAAAATAAATTATATGCATGTTATTTAATTAAGTGTACACTAATCTGACTAAGCGACTTAAACATTTTCTTCCTACAACTCTCAAAAGAATTTTAATCCAAACTTTAGTGATGCCGCATTTTGACTACTGTGACGTTCTACTAACTGACATAAGTGACGGATTGTCGGACAAACTGCAGCGTGTCCATAATATGTGTATCAGATTCATATTTAATGTTCGAAAATACGATCACATTTCTCCATTATTCCACGAATTGTCATGGCTACATCTAAAAGAGAGAAGAAAATCGCACTGTCTAATTCTCCTATTTAAGATCCTACATACCTCGATTCCCAATTATTTATCATCCCGTTTCCAGTATCTATCCTCAAACCATAACTTAAACACAAGATCACAACATAGTCTCTTACTTAATATACCGCAACATAGGACATCACATCACTCCATGTCATATACCATCTCCACTTCTCGCAACTGGAATTCCCTACCACAAGAAATAAGGGGCTGCCGGACATTGGCATCTTTTAAAAGAAATCTAAATTTATATTTGCTCTAAACTCGACTTCATTATTATCCAGTGTAAGATATATATATTAATTGGTGTTTCCCGTATAATGTATCATATTTATATTATTATTATTATTATTATTATTATTATTATTATCGTATCATTATTGTTATATTACCCTATAAAATGTTGTTTGTACATGACATTTACATTGCTACATTTATTGTATCTTTAACTGTTTATAATTAGTATAGTGTATATCTATATTTGTCGAATATTTATTTGTATTTGTGCTGGTTGAGTGGAAGAGAGGGCCTTATGGCCTTAACTCTGCAAGAATAAATAAAGTATTATTATTATTATTATTATTATTATTATTATTATTATTAAATCTGATGTACACTAACTACAAAATGAAGTTCATTTATTGAAATATGGCGTGGAATTAATTGTGGATGTTGGTGACACCAATTTTACTAATATCTTGTGGAAGTTACATTAAGCATCCGTGTATCCGCACTGCAGTTCTGTAGAACTTTAAAGAAATCATTGTGTATACAGATACATATTTTATATAAAAAATTGGTATCATATAACATTTAAAATAGTACAGAATTTAAATAAAGACAGAAGAAATATGTAGAGCAATAGAATTACAAGAATATAGTATCGAAAATAAAGTGGAAATTAATCTAAAGTTGAGGCGGGCACCAGGTGAATTGCTATCAACAGTACAACATGCCTTCTCAACTTTATGTACTGCAGAAAGGTTTGCAATTTCATGCTGGAATCTGGTGCACAGTCTAGCAATTAAAATTGTATACAACCTTTCCCCCTCGTCCCGAAACTGGACATTTTATAAATAAATTGATTTTACAATTAAAATTTTCAACTCTGCCAGGTATCAAACTTGGACTCACTAGTCGGGAAGCAGATATGATATTACCTGTGCCAGCATGGCAGACTCCTAAATGTTATTTAGATCCATGAATTCATTCTCAATTATGCACAAGAGAAGCTAAGCTCTATTCTAGATCTTTCTTCTCACTATCGTTAGTACCAATTTGTTTTAAAATAAATTGGCAAGACCTCTGGATAAATTTGATACTGTCCTAAAAACTCCATATTGAATGGCTCTCAGCCTACCAGATAACTCCTATTTCACAATCACATTTATAATTTACAGAGGTGAACAATCATCCTGCCATTATACCTAGTTTTCTTAACTGAGGCCACACTTATTGTAGCTACCCAATTCTACATGATCCTGGGTGGGTGCTGTCTCATACTGGCTGAAATTCAATGAGAAAATTGTTTACCCCATGGGGACTCAAATCAACACATGCCCTATAGCTCTGCACCAAGGCCTGTGCCTAAAGGAGAGAAGAAAAAAGTTCACCCTTACAGGTATTATGATTGAATCCACAGTCATAATTATGTTGTACAGTAAAAGATGTGGTCCATGTTTCAGACAATATTCTAGGTTAGATATGTCAAATTTGGTCCTTTGTGTATTTTTCTTTTGGTTGCCTCTATAGAAAATTAGAATATAATTTTATATTTTATTGGACAAATGTCGGCCTCTGTGGACTAGTGGTTATATTCCTTACCTCCATTTCTGAGGACTGCTGGTTCAAACCCAGCTGGGCCGATGTATTTTTTTTAGGATGGAAATATTCAAGGAACAAGTTCTTCGGGAGAGACTTTAAGCAATGGGTCCCGAGTCTGAAGATTTTCAGGCCCGTAAAAGATCCTTAAGCCTGAATAAAGAGGTCTATAAGCAAAATTTACCAGCCTTCTTCACCCTAGTAATACTTCAGTTGCCTCATTGGATCCGGTATTTTGACTGCATACCATTCATGACATCTTTAGGAAAATAAGCATACTAAATTAACATGGTTTAGTAACTCCTAACAAAGGAGAGACTAAGGCCCAACATTGGGCTGTTAAGTCATTGCAGATTTTATTGGACAAATCCCAGTCAATCCATCAAAATAAGTTAAGGTTCTTTCATGTGCCATACATCTATGATATGGGACCTACAATTTTACTTCCCTTCTCAAGGAAGCCATGATAAGAATTGTTATGCACTTAAAAACCATTGACACCAGCTAGATTTGAACCTGCAAACCTCAGAACTTGAGGCAAACGTAGTAACCGCTAGTCCATCATGACCGACTTTCCTTATCTTTTAATGAATCATCTATTCATCTGTTTTTTTATCTTCCTTTTTTTATTTACTTCTTTGTTGGTATATTCTTTTAACCCTTAAATACTAGGGTCCCGCGCCGTAGCCGAGCGGTTAAGGTAGAAAGCCTTGGCGCAGAGCTACGGGACTTGCGCTGGTTCGAGTCTCCATGGGGGAAGAAATTTTCTCATGGTATTTCGGCCAGTATGGGACCGGTGCCCACCCAGCATCGTGAGGCAATTGGGTAGCTACAATAAGTAGCGGCTCCAGGTTGAGGAACCAGCTATAACGGCTGGGGGACTCGACATGCTAACCACATGTCACCCCTACACTGGCTGTTGATCATCTACCTCTGTGATTGACACATGTGGATGTGAAGGGCCAGCAGCCGGCTGGTAAAAGGGCAACCGCTGAAAAGTGGAAAGACCCTCAATCGGAATGAATGAAGTGTCCATGCAGCTATCAACCTTCAAGTCTGATAGTGCCAGTGAGTTAGCTACGTAAAAAAGTAAAGTGATCCCATTATTGACCTTAGAAGACCTTTGAGGTAGTAGGAGATTCAGGCTTCCACCTTTCTAGACAACGGCCATGAGATATTAGCCTTTCATGATAGCCACCTTTACTCCAGAACATAAATCTTGTATTCATTTTCATTAAATGCTGAATCATATAATACTCCTGGCGCGACAGGCCTACAAGGCCCTTTAGCCTACCAGCCGGCTGCTGGCCTCACATCCACATGTGTCAATCACAGAGGTAGATGGTAATCAGCCAGTGTAGGGGTGACATGTGGTCAGCATGTCGAGTCCCCCAGCCGTTGTAGCTGGTTTTCTCAACCTGGAGCCGCTACTTATTGTAGCTACCCAAATGCATCACGATGCTGGGTGGGCACCGGTCCCATACTGGCCGAAATACCATGAGAAAATTTCTTCCCCCATGGAGACTCGAACCAGCGCAGGTCCCGTAGCTCTGCGCCAAGGCTTTCTGCCTTAACCACTCGGCTACGGCGCGGGACAAATGCTGAATCAACTCCAGTTTAAAAAACCCGACTTCATTGTGAATTGAATTTTCAAACTTCCACCTTAGAACATATTCCCTTAATCAATTGTGCATTGATATGCCTCCTTATATCTCTATGAAAATCATCAATTTGCTTTCATGAAGTTATGCTAGTATCAATACCATCATCATCTTGACAGTTCGTAGCCTATGAAGGACTGTTACGATCTACTGGAGTTTTTCCTTCTACCTTTTCATGGATTGTCCCAATGATCTCTTCCCATGTGGGATATAGTTTAGGATTGACTTGGGGATCCTTCATCTGGGCATTCTATTAACATGTTGTTTCCAATTTTCTTGATAGTTATAGTTATGGTCAAGTTTCTGAAGGATATAGGAATTGCTTTTCATATCCCACTTAGAATAGTCTGCTGTTCAGCGCATGAACTTCATTTCACTGGTGGTAATCATCCTCTCGTTTATCATCTGCAGGGTCCACACTTCGCTGCCATAACATAAGATAGATCTTGCCAGAGTTTTATATAGACAAAGTCGTGTGTGTTTTTGAACTAGATATGGTTTCATTACTCTGTTTATAATTCCAATGGATCTATTAAAGTTGACAATTTTTCCATGAATATCTAATTATTCTTGAAAATACACTGTATAACCAAGGTATTTAAATACATTGACTCTTTCTAGAATTTTACCATGAAGATTAATTTAACTTTGTACTGGCTCTTTTCCTCAAAAAGTCATTATTTTAGTTTTCTCTATGGATATATTCATAAAGTATTTATCTGCTACTATTTGCATGCTATGTACTAATTGTTGAAGATCATCTTCTGAGGACGCTAGGAGAACAAGATCTGCAAAAATTTGTATCAATATTGCATAATTTAATCAAACATTTTTACATTTCACACTCATAAAAATATACAAATTTCTCATCACTGACTAGTTTCAGAGATATCTCTTCCATCTTCAGCTAAACTCAGAGGATGCCTCCAAAACTAGTTGGTGAGAAAAACATATATCTTTTATTAGGTAAGATGCAAAAATGTTTGATTAAATTATGGCTTTTTCTTATTCTTTTAACCAGCCTCATGACCTGTTTACCATCATACAGGAGATGATTCATTAGAAGATGACGTCAGTCCTTTCCATCACTCTTTCGGTCAACATCTCTTTTGCTGCTTGGATAAATCTCAAACTGTTCTAATTAGTCTTTTATTACTGGGTATATCTATATGAGTGTTCTATATTTTGTCTTTTAACCTTTTCCTTTGTGGGCTCATTTTGCACAAATTCAGTCCTGGCATTTTCCTATATGGTTTTATGAGGATAAGATATATTCTTTTGGTGGCTTGTTAGGCTGGTCTGAAGATGGAGTTATTCTTCCGATAGATAATCTGCCATCTTCATGGCTATGGAGCATTGTCCACATTCTTGATTTTATTTTGGAGTCAAGACTCCTAGCCTTTTCCGCTCCTGTGGTATTATGCCTACAAGGCAGCAGGCCCTCTTCAAATCATCTTCTGAATTGCTTCTAAGTCTGGGTCTTCACTTTTGGCCTGACCGGCATGGGAGCTACCAGTAGCTACCGCCAGTATAGCCGAAAAGATATCAGACCACTCAAGCATACCCACCAACTACAAGGTGCAACTCCTAGAGGATGTAATGATGTAATATTGATAATTTGCTCATAGTGTTTTCTTCCAATTTTTTAAAATTAAAATTATGCTTAGTTTGTTAACCTCTTAGGCCTCAATAGAAAGTTATTTAATTCTAGCTTTTTTTCCGTTAAGACTTGCAGATAAGATTAAGTTTAATGTATTGATTTAGGCTTTCATGGCGGAGTTATGATGATTTTGAAGAAGATTTCGGCTTGAAGCTCCCCATTGTTTCACCAGAGACTGCGTCTGGCATCCTTAAGGGTTGTCTTGGATGCCGGATGCAGTCTCTGGCGAAATGTTGGGGAACTTCAAACCTCAAGACCATGACCAAGAGCCTCGAAATTTCTTGAAGAGCAAGATTAAGATTCTTCAGGATGTGTCACTGACCTGATACTAATAAGTGAGCTGTCAACCACTGCAAGCTAAAACCTCAAAATTTCTCCCAGAGAAGTATTATGATGCATCAAGTCCATGTCCAAAAAATTATCTGTCACTTTTAACTGCAAGGGATAGAAATTGAAGCCAGAATCCAGCAATGGCAACCCACTGTGCAAAAACAGATTATCCCTGATTGAATAGAGCAGAGTGGAGTGTGATGGGCACAATGTGGACAGTAGGGTGTGAGACTTATCCAGTCCACCAAGTGAAGAGTTGTAAAACTTCCCTGTAGTTTAAATGAGAGATTTGGTGCAGGATTTTAGTGCCTTGCAGTTAAAAGCAGCTGATACATTTTTGGGCATGGCCTTGGTACATCACACTTCTCTAGGAAAAATTTTAAGGTAAGTTTCGGCTGCATTGGTTGACAGTTCCCTTGTAAGTAGCCCAATGATAGTGCTGCTACTTTTAGCTCGGATAGACATTTGCTTAGTATCAGATGGAATACTGTTGACTGAGTCCTTCCATAGCCGAACACTCTGTATTTCTAGGACTGTTATGGATCACAGAAGTTGTCAACACATATCTTCATATGGCATCCAATTTATTTCCTGTCTCTTTGTTGGTAATGCTGGATTGGTAGGGATTTTTGTTCTAGTAAGAGATTCAATCAGAAAATATATACCTCACCTCAATCTTTTCTCATCTGGACATGTTTCAATGAACATCTTCCATGTTCCCAACTAATATCTGACTATTGTGTTGATTGTTTGAAATCTTGTATATTTTTTACCTCTGATGGTGGGCAGACAAACCTCACGATTAAATACTTTTCCTCAAGAACTTCAAAATTCATTATTTTGTCTTTTTTTTTCTGGATATACTTTAAGGGTGGGTTGCTGGGTGTGATGTCCCAAGTAGTAGATTTGTGATTGTAATAATTTGAATCACTTTAATTCTGCCACGGCACTAATAACTCCCGTCAGGGGAATGAGGAAAAGTTTCTTACACAAACAAATATTAAATTTATTAAAACTCTCACTTCAGTTAAGATGAATCTTGTAGATTAATAATTCAAAAGACTCCGGCTTAGGTTAATACTTTTCACTTATAGAAGATTACCATTTTATGTATATAATGGATGACGAATTCTAACGGTCAATCCTTCAAGTATTATACTTTATTTAGACTTATGGACTATTTGTATTCAAGATGGATGAAATTTATATTACTATATGACCTTCCATAACTTCAACACTATTCTTTCAACTAATATTAAGAAAATAAACCACTATTCTCTCATTCATTGAGGAGCAGTTGCTTAACATGACTGACCTTCTTCAAGTATTGTAGTCATCTTGTTATTCTGTTATAACCTCGAGGTTCTGATTGGTCCAACTGAAAAGGAAGGAGTACTGCTAGCTGACTCCTATCCAATTCGTCCAATCCCATTTATTTGTTTATAAAAAAAATATCAATTTGAATTTTAAAGTATTTTACATATATTGCATCAGTTAGAAAAACATCTAACTGTATTAACAGTTTATATTGACCAGTTTGAATTTTTTTAAATATTTATAAAAAAATTTGAATTCTCTAAATCAATCTTATGTCAATTCTTCATATAAATAAATATAATTATATTTAAATATTAAATAAAGACAACAAAAATCCTTATTATTATTATTATATGGAATAAATATCCGGTTTTAACTTTTTTCCTTTACTGCGAGTTCTGTTAGTTTCTCCAGTTGTTTCAGAAATTTAAGAATTCAGTGGTTTCTACAGTCATTTCAGCAATTGGAGAGAAATCAAAATTGCTGAAACAACCGGAGAAACAAACAGAATTCATAGTATGGGTAAAAAAAATCTACATCCAGAAAAATGAGGTAAAATAATGAATTTTGAACTTCATGGGGAAAAGGGTTTGCCTGATAACCACCAGAGGTAAAGAACATATTTAATATTTCGAGGAAGTAACACTATGAGGTCTCTTTTAGATAATATGAGTTAGATATGCACTACTCACCTCATATTTTTAGCTTTATTTGAAGACTCCGAGTTTCAATGCCTTAGCCATCATTGTCAATTCTTTGTAATTATCGAAACAGCAATTGGTGATCCTGTAGGTTGATTTTTGCTCCCTCAATTGGCTGATCAATGAACTTCCAAATCTAATTTTTCTTCAGGAATGAACTTTAAAATTCCCAGAGAAAAAGAAATTGATTTGGAAGTTCATCAGACAGCCAACAGAGGGAGCATAAATCAACCTACAGGATCACCAACTGCCGTTTTGACAGTTAGAAAAAATTGACAATAATGCCTAAGGCATCGAAACCAAAGGTCTTAAAAAAAAAAGCTATAAATATGAGGTGAGTAGTGCATATCTACGCCGTAGCGGTTAAAGCACTGCACTACAAGTCAGAAGGTCGAGGGTTGAAGTCTTGCTGGGGTCAGGATTTTTAACTGACCTAAACCTTCTGGCGGCACTATGGCCCTGGGGTCGACTCAGCCTCTAATGGAAATGAGTACCAGATGCTTGTTCTGGGGGTAAAGGCGGCCGTCACGCAGGGCTGACATCAAGTGCCGATAGTCTGGAAAAAGTGGGAGCCTTAACCTCCTACTACCCCAAAGGGCCTCCTGAGGCCTGTAGTGGGATTACTTTACTTTTAACTCATATTATCTTAAAGAATATATTGTCCAAAACTTCGAAAAGGTGAACATGGCAGTGAGATTCCTGTTAATAATGCTGAAGACAGATGGGGTAAGAAGCAGTTCTCCTGAACGACATAATATTTGTTGAGATATTGCTGAAGATGAAACCGTCTATGTTTTGAAATCAGTTTAATTAAAAGACTGGATATGAGGTGAGGTATGAAGGATTTTAATTAAAATATAGGGCTATTTGGAAAGAAGGAACAGACTTCAAACATTTATTTCTTCCAAACTGCAAATAATAGAAAACACAATTCCAATGTTCCTGGAAAGAGAAAAGTTCAAATTTCACTATTTTATGCATTCAATAAGAGCACCATGTGTTACACAACAAATATCAAAACAGTGCTCATTTTTTGCCACACACAAATCAGCTGGTCTCTAGTTATCAAATTCACAGCTTAAACAATTTGATGTCACTGATTTTCAAGAGTCAGGCATAGGTGGAATAAAATAATGGTCTTTTACGTAACCCCACAGATAAAATAACACAGGGTTAGGTCTGGTGACCTGGGAGGCCACCAGTAATGAAGTTGATCTTCTGCTCTCCTCTTCCAATCCAACATCCTGTTGTGTCATCATTTTGATACAAACAATCAACATGACAAGCAACAGCACCAATGTGGTCGTGATAGAAACTTCAAACTTTTCTCTTTCCAAGAATGTTGGAATTGTGTTTCTATTTTTGTAGTTAGTATTTTGTAGAAATAAATGTTTGAAGTCTGTTCCGTCTTTCTAAATATTAATGGAAAAGACGTTGGCCAAAACATGAAAAAAATTATGAGATGAGATGTATATTTTCGATTCAATTTTCTTCATACTCAATGATTCTGCATGAATTCTGGTCTTCCAAATTTGGCAGTTATGACGATTTACCAAGAAATGCTATTGTTGCACAGCATGTGGTAAACAGAGGGGTCTTCAATGTGCATCATATGATGCCATCAAACATCAACTTAGGTATGATAATTATATTATTTTTAGTCTGATCATCTTACCTCAATATTAATGTTGATTTGTTTTGAACATGTTTCAAAACAATTCTGTTTTATTGTCAGCTTGTCCAGACTGGTTTGATTTATGTTGCACAACCTGGATGTTAATGTCAGCTCCATCCTGTGGTTGTGCAACATAATGCAACATAAATCAAACCAGTCTGGACAAGCTGACGATAAAACAGAATTGTTTTGAAACATGTTCAAGAACAAATCAACATTAATATTGAGGTAAGATGATCACACTAAAAATAATATAATTAAAATATCACTTCCTAAAATTAAATATTAGGTATGATAATGTTTGAAATATAAATGTATCAAAATGTTCCTTTCTTTAGAAACAGAGTGTGTATACAAAAAATAAAAAGATCTGGTGAAAGGTTACATTTTATGCTGTTAAATAGAAATAAACACATTTCATATCAAGTTTTGTGATATATTTTTTATGTAATTTCAGCCACAATGTGCCACGAGATGACAACAAATTAATAGTTTGATTACATCAGAAGGTAAAAGGAATTAAACTAACATGATATTATGTATGGGTAGCAGAAATCAATTTTATGGCAGAAAATTAAAATAAATTGTCAATGGGGAGAATGAAATTTATCAACAAATTTATCACACAATTTAATGTAATTAAATTCCAGTTGTCATAATACTGACAATATTCAATAATACACACACACACATACATACGATCATACTTACATACATACGTACATACATCTGGAATGGCACTGAATCCATTAAATATGGCATCTTCTGTTTAGGCTTTCGTTACAGTGAAACAGGAAGAATATTCAGACCTTCCTGACCAATAGAATAACAGAATATAGTTGAACTTTGTTTTTTTTTTAACTGACAATATATCTTTAATACATTCAACATTTGTCTGTCCAACACAGACTTCCTTCAATTGAAATGCAAAGTAATTGGGCTGAATACTAGATTCTTAAACATTTCAACTGAATGTGTAATTTTAATGTGTCACAAAATCAAAAGGAAGAGAGTTACAATTTATTGTACTTATTTTTAAACATATAATTATTTCGATGTTTTTATTATTAATTTCATACATCTCAATGATGGATAAATCATATTTGAAGAGAAAAATTATACGCTCAGACCGGGACTTGAACCCGGGACCCTTGGTTTTCTAGTCCAAGTGCTCTACCATCACTTGCAAAGGTAGCTCAGATGGTAGAGCACTTGGACTAGAAAACCAAGGGTCCCCGGTTCAAGTCCCGGTCTGAGCGTATAATTTTTCTCTTCAAATATATAATTATTTATTGTACTTAATTTTAAACATATAATTATAATCAATTTGAGATGCACAAATGAAGCATCAAGTAGGGGAAAAAAAGACAGTATTAATAAAATAGGAATTTGTGTTGAAAATCAATGAAAAAAGTAAGTAGTGATAAAAAAAATGTGAAATTAAAAAAAAAAATATACAAAGGTAAAGGTCCTGGGTTCAAACCCCAGTCTAGGCATATATTTTTTCCTCTTCAAATATAATTTGTCCTTCAGTGAGAAACGTTAAATATTTAATAAAAACATTGAAAGAAGCTCTACTGGCCTCTTGTGCTGTCATAGAGAAATCAACAACCAGAGAATTTCATCAGTGGAAGTCATGACTGAAGAGAGACAAGATATTGTCTGAAACCTCCAGTATCAAAGAAATTTGAAATTATATGAGGTGAGTCGTTAAAAATATGTTCTCCACTCACTATTAATGATATAACCTCATAATGTTACTTTCCAATATTAATTTTAAAAAATTAAACACGTAAAAGTGTTCCATACTTGTATCATACTACATTTTATTTCATACCATGTTGAATTTCTTACTCTTAATTAATTAATAACACTGTGCAAATAATATAACAGGTATACTATTATGATGCTCACTTCAGGGCCACCATTTAGAATGTCATATCAAATATATTTGCAGTGATGTATTTGAGTAATACTACAAATTAAATTTACTGGGTAAAAAAATGTAGTTAAA